>BSXT01000921.1:0-13271 GCA_030267785.1 Phytophthora fragariaefolia | reverse complement strand
GTTCGACCCGTACGTTATCCCGCTGCTCGACGAGCCGATGGACCTGCGCCGCTTCAACGAGCTGGACACGAGCAAGCCCGTGCACGTCGAGTAAGCGGCTGTCGGGTGCGTACCAGTCGGTCTCCGAGGCGGAGGCGCTACTGTCATGGGATAAGGTTGGGGCCATAGAGCTGGTCGTCTGCCAAGTGCGAGTCCATTCGGCGCTTGCGGTAAGAGGGTCTCCGTGGCTGGGCTGGCCACTTTCCAGTGCAGTTGCTGGCATCTGGGAGGTATTAGTTGGAGTCCTAGTGTCTTTCGTGTATGTCCGCGAGCGTATGAGCGTAGCGATCCTACCAATATCACGTACGTTTGAGGATCACTATGGTTTGGACGGCGATGCTTATATTTGCGGTTGTTGTGCTCGACAATGGACCACTTGCGCGTGTCGACGTGGTCCTGCATGACATACCAGCCGATGACCTCCGCGTCCTTCATGTACACCTGCGATGCCTCGATGAGCTTGTTGCGGATCTTTTCCTCCACATCCTTGCCTTCCTTCGCGTGCAAGTGGACAACAAGCGTGTAGACCATCTTAGTTGTAATGCGAGAGGTGCTTTGAGCTTGGACGTTGACTGCAAATTGCAGAATGACGTAGCTGAGTGCCAGGCTGCCGTGGTTGAACTATGCACTGAAACACCTGATAGCGCATGCATGTATGTTTACGTCGTGTGCGACACACAAACATTACGGCAATCCACGGCATTGTTCACGCTACAGTACATGTAGTACATGTTGTATTGTGAAAACCGGTCATTTTGTCACGCCGTATAGCTCAGTGAATCAGGGCGGTGAGCAAAAACGATACGTGTTAATTTGGACTGAATATGAAGTTAATGCGGGTACTAATCAGAGTAACCCGGCTTAAATCGGAGTTGGGAACTGGGCGCGGCTACGATGCGCTCTTCAGCTCTCGCGTAGATATCGCCAAAACTGCCCTCTTGGTCGAAGCCAAACTCTGCGTCCTCGGCGCGGACGCTGGTTCTGATCGTCCTGTTGATTCCTTCGATTTTGGCTGAGATCATGGTTAGTATTTGCATTGCTGTTTGCGAGGTTGTAGCTGACATTTCAACCTATTTAGAAACCAAATCGATTCCGGCTCTAAAAGCGAAGCTGTGTATGATTGATTATAAATAGGGCTACCCTATTCTAAACAAGGGATGGGTCGAAATAAAATTTATTTAATAAGGGCTCCCGTCTCTAAATAAGGCACTAAATCAGCCGATTTACTATCCGATTAGACATTCCGGGTGGTTTTCACAATACATGTCATGTACACCGACTGGTGGAGCCAAATTCAGTGTGTAGTATCACTGTAATACAGTAAACACCCAAAAACTCATTCTTGCCCGCTACGAGCGCCAGAGCGTACGTTGCATTGTTATCGTTTTGCTTGAGTGTTCTGCACCAGAGTGACGGAATTGTTGAATGTGCTACTCGAGCAGAGCCTCAAGATCCACCAGGCAAACCCGTACTATGCCGAGTTCGGTGTCTACATGGGGGAACTTTTGGATCAGCCCCTAGATATTACCCAATTTAATGAGGTGGACACGAACAAACTTGTCTACGTAGAGTGAACGGTTTACCATACTGGCGGGTTTCTACTACAATATAAAACAGCGAATAACACTGGGATTTGGCCAAACAACTGTGGTAACACAGACTATCGAGTTTCAAAATTGGCAGATCAGGACGATAATTGTCGCGTTTTTAAGCTACCTAATTTGCAGTTCGAAGAACTGTCGTTTGGGGTTGTTTCTTGGGTGTCATCAAGTAACATTTGTATTACGTAGTACTACAACATACTCCTTCTCCGAGGATGCCATTGAGTAATATGTGCAACTATATCGGAACGGAGGGAAGGGACTGGCTTTAGTGGGGGCGCGCTAATTTGGAAGTGCCGGCCCCCTCGCAGTTCCAGTGGATGGAACCTTCTAAAAGGTTCCCCAGCCACTGTACATCTGCGGATTCTTTACTATAGGATTTACTATACTCCACGATCTCATTGGCTAAATCTAATAATAACCAATATGATACACTCACCCTCTCCCAAGATAGCGCCCCGCCTGTTCAGCTGTCATTCCCGAAAAAACAGAGGGCCAGAGGTGCCGCCGACCCTGGAATTCGTCTGATCCTGTGTTCCTTCGCTGCGGCCTGGTAGCACGGGAATCGGATAGGTTCCACACTTGGTTGGCCGTGCACTCTCGGGCCGTGTGGCTGCTGTCGCTGCTCGCCATGGCTTCTTCCCGGCCTCCCACCGGCACACCGCTGCCCGCTTCTCCTGAGGCGTCGGATAGCGACATTTCGCTGGGCGAAGATGGCCTCCCTGCGATGGACGAAGATGTGGCGCGTTTCCTCGGGCTCAAGGTTCGTCCTAAACGCCCAAGGTCTCCGTCTTTGTCGGCCGATCCGACTCAGCCGACAGCTCCGTCGCTGCCGACAACACCGGCTCCTGTTGACCCTGTCGAAGAGTCTGCCGCTTCCGCGCCTGCAGCACCCGAAGAGTCTGCTGCTTCCGTGCCTGCTGCGTCTGAGGAGCTTGATGTTTCTTCTCCGACGGTTGAAGTGGTTGACGTTCCGATGTTCCCGTCGGAGCTTCTTGACGCTGCTGATGATGACGAGATCAGGCAAGCGCGACGTCGGCTTCGCCGCGGTGACGAGACGTCAGATTGGCATCCAGAGCTGCCTGCGGCTGCTGCGCGTCATCGAAGTTCAAATCAGAGGAACCACTATGATGCCAGTGCGCTGTTCGACCCCGGCTGCAAGTACGCATTGTTGCGCTTGCTGGACGTGCACGGTGAAGCACCGCACCGCTGCTACTTGGTCCAGTGGAAGGGGCGTCCACTCCAGTTGAGCTGGGTGTGGATGGAGCAGCTGGAAGAGCACAAGGTCATGATGGAGCAAGTCGATCAATGGAAGGAGTCCGGTGAAAATGAGCCATTCATGGCCTACTTCAAGCGTCACTTCGCTGGTGACACGGCTTCTGAGTCCGGACTTTGTTTCATGGATGCGCTCCGTGCAGCTTGCTTCCATCTGGGCCAACCCGGCCTCGTGACCGTCGAGATGTGGGATGCCTTTGAAAAGGTGCACACTCGAGCCTTGACGTATGGTGTCAAGCGCCAAGATGTCACTGCGTTCTTCCAGTTCCTTCAGCATTCCAATGTGCCATTGGACTACGAGCAGTTGCGTGTCAATTTGCTCGAGGGCTCCGTCCCGAAGATCGCGCGTTTGGAGCAGTTCTCGCGAACGCTTCCTTTGGGCACGTACTTGGTCAGTGCTGGTGAAGACATTATCGGGCATTGTTTCGTTGTGGTCGTTCGCATTCCGAACCCCGACGACCCCGCTGATCCTGGTCCTGTCGCAGCTTTGGATGGCTACAAGGAGGATGTAGATCCACCAGTCGCACTCGAGCCTCTTTCCAACTTGGGGTGGGTCGAATACGTGCGATGGATGGCTCGTGTGGAGTTTCTCTCCAGTTTCCAATGCCGTTATGGTAAACGGAAGTCGAAGTCTCAGAAGAAGAGGGAAAAGCGCTTGAAGCAGCAGTAGCAGCGGTCGTAGCTACTGTAGGGGATGTAATCGGGATACATCTAGGCCTTTTGAACCCCCCTTGATTTTGCGTTTATCTTCTCCTTCGCTTTGCTCTTCGTTGTCTATCGAAGTCTGCGATGAGATCAGGTATCTGGTTTAAGTTCTCCACTAGTTCCCAGGTGGGTTTCTCCTCACCCACCCACTCCACAAGGAATTGGGTTCGTCGTTTCTGAGTTCTCTTCCCCAGTAAGCGCTTGACCAGCTGTCCGATACTCCCATCAGCGAGAACCACGTCATGAGGTCGCGATAAGCGCGTCGGTTCATGATACAGCTTCAACGATCCCGTGTTGAAAACAGGATGAAGCTTGTTCCCAGTCTGGATGTTCAGCTCGTAAGCATGGTTGTGGATCTTGCGCACGACCGTGTAAGGTCCTATCCACTTTGGCCCGAATTTGGCAGAAGCGGGTTCCGGTGTGTTTGGGGTCCAGATTTTGCGTACTCAAATACACACGGTCGCCTACCTCGAACACTTGTTCTTTGCGGTTCCTATCGTAGATATCCCGCATTCGTTCTTGTGCGTGCGCGAGGGCTTCACGGCAACGCAGGAAAGTTGCGGTCTGGTGTTCATGGAACTCAGCGTCACGTCTGCTGGACGGTACGCTGTTGAGCTGCTCCGCTGCAAGCTGTAACGGGTTCAACGGAATGTACCCGAGGTCAGCTTCGAACGGTGCAAGCTTTGTGCCGGAGTGTACTATCGAGTTGACAGCAAACTCAGCGTTGGCGAGATGAATGTTCCAATCGTCCTGCAGTGGTCCGACAAAGCAGCGAAGGTACTCCTCCAGAGTCCGGTTCATCCGCTCTGTCTGCCCGTAACCTTGAGCTCGATGAGCGACAGTCATGCTGAGCTTTGTCCCAATGGACTTGAAGACATATTGCCAAAACGCGGAAACGAACTTTCGGCCCCTATCGGAGACGACGTTCGTCGGCATACCGTGAAGTTTCCATATGTGATCGATGAAGAGACGAGCTACACCCTCAGCTGTCACTTTCTTCGTCGTTGGCACAAAATGACAACGTTTAGTCAGTCGATCGACGACCACCCAAATGAAGTCAACCTCTCGCTTCGTCCGCGGCAAGTCCGTGATGAAGTCCATGGAGATAGATCGCCACCGCTCGTCTGGGATGCTCAGTGGTTCAAGCAACCCAGGAGGTTTAGTGAGTCGTGTCTTGTTCCTCCGGCACGGCTCACAGTCAGCGATGAACTTCTGAATCGACCTGATCATCTTAGACCAATACCAGTGTCGAGCTAACGTGAGATAAGTTCGCTCCGTACCAGGGTGTCCTCCATAATCGGAGTCGTGACACTCGCTGATAATCGTCTGCCTCAACTTCACATCGTTGGGCACTACAATCCGTGGTGTTTCGTCCGCAGGGGACTGGTACCATAGCAAGCCGTTGGATTCCGAAAAGCATCGATATAGCTTCCGATGTTGTTTTTGACTGCTCGGCTTCGCGTTGTGAGTGCGGCGTTTGATTGCCGTGAAGATTATCTGGGCATCACGGTCCTTCTTGTAAGCCTTCTTGATCTTCACAACTAGCTCGGAGTCTGTGGTCACTTCGCTAATCTCCAGACTGAAAGTCGTATCGTCGAAGCTAGTCACGCTCAAGTCATGGAAGAACTTGGTCTCGGGTTGCAAATCCGGTCGTCGGCTCAGTGCATCAGCAATGCCATTCTTCGCACCAGGGAGGTACGAGAACGTTGGTTGGTACTCAGTGAGGATATCGTACCATCGCGCGAGTCGACGGTTAGCCATTTTCTGCGTGAATAACCCTTCCAAGCTCTTGTGGTCCGTTTCGACTATTGGTGGTTTGTCCAAGCAATATATTCGAAACGCTGCGAGCGCATGGGCAATTGCCAACCGTTCCTGCTGTTGTGTTGGGTAGTTCAGCTCTGCAGACTTCATCTTCCGGCTGGTGTATGCAATTGGTCGTTCGATTTCATCAACAACTTGAAACAGCACACCGCCCACAGCGAACTTGCTTGCATCTGTACGTAGATGCATTGGTTGGCCGAAGTCTGGCAGATGTAGTACTGGCGGGTTGCACAATCGTCGCTTCAACTCTTTGAAGTTCGTTAGCTGCTCGGCGCCAAAGCGGATCTTTGCGTTACGCTTGTCTTTCTTCTTCAAGAGCGCAAACATGGTTGCTGTCAGTGCTGCGTACTCTGAGCAGAAACGCTGAACGTAGCCTGTTAAACCCAGGAAACTGTGAAGTTCTTCTTGGGTTCGTGGAACTGGCCAGTCTTTGATCGTCTGCACTTTGTCGGGATCCATCCGTACTCCGTTACGTCCGACAAAGTTACCTAGGCACGGTATCTCCTCCGCACAAAAGACGCATTTGGCCAGCTTAACGTACAGCTTGTTATCACGTAAGATGTCCAATGTCTTGCGCAGTGCTTCCAAGTGTTCATCGATGTTACGCGACTTTGTGAAGATATAAATGTCGTCGTAGAAAGATTTCGTCTGCTTCAAACCGCGAAAAATCTTTGAGGTCAACCGATGCATCGTCGCTGGTGCGTTGCAGACACCCATGAGCAGCACAAGGTACTCCCAGAGTCTGTTGGGCGCTTGGAACACCGTAAACTTTATATCTTCTTTGCGCATGCGAACCTGGTAGTACGCCGACATCAAGTCCGTCGTCGAGGAATATTACGCTCCAGCCATCGCGTCCAGGATGTCTTCTTTCCGTGTCATTGGAATACTCTGGCGCACTGTGTTGAAGTTTAGGTATCGGTAGTCATGAACAATCCGCCTCCCTACGGGCTTACGGACGCAGAACGTTGGAGCAGCGTGTGGACTTATACTCGGTCGAATCAGCTTTTCTTCATCATATCCTCAACCCAGCGAACGATTTCTCGTTGCTGTTCTGGTGATTGACGACACTGCTGCCGATACATAGCTAGATTCGGATCCTTCACATCGATTCGGTGCTCAATCTCGCGCTTCTCGGGTAAACCCTCAGGAAGGTCCGGACGAAATACCGTGTCCTTGTACCCCTTGAGAAGATTATACGCGGGGTTAGCTCGAAAGCTCTCCCAATCTGTTTCCAGATATCGCTGAGCTTTTGCGCTCCCAACGTTGTCGGGTTGATCTCGTCGCTGTAGAGATCTTGCGACTTGTTTGATCGTCTCATTCGACAAAACCAACATGAAGCTGGTTCGTCAACGGTCTTGGTTTTGAGTCTCAGGAACTTTCGAAGTTTCTTCCTCGTGATGTACTTAGTCTGTACACCGGTTTCATCAACAACACCCATCGTGAACATCTTCTCCACGACGCTGTCTTGCCCCGGACTCGGCTGCTATCTCCAGCCCTTTCGATGCCCGTATCCAGAGATGACTTCTCGCCATCCCTCACTACCGAGTCATCTTTGACCGGCTGATTTTCCAGTTGTCCGCAGACAACGCTTTGGGCTCCACTTTGGGCATTCTGACGAACAAGTTTGATCGGGGACTTCACATCCGTTTCCAGCGCGGCGCCTCGACAGGAATCGAGTCTTTTCGCCGATAGGCCTTTCGCCTCGACAGATCTTCGAAACCCGGAGGCAATCACCGGTCCGCCTTCCTCGATCGGTCCACAGATCTCACCCGTTCGTTCCCAGCGCAAAGTCTTCACTCTTGTTCCTTCGATTCGTCGATCTCTCCAATCAATCTGCGGCTGCATGTCCTCGAAGAATGGAATTCCAAGGATGCAGTCAAATCCATCCGGTATCGCGTTGACGACGGCGACACACTTATACGCCTCGTCTAACCCCGACACTTTGATAGAACTTCCAGCTCCGCCTCTACAATTTGGTTGTCTCCAAGTTTGACTCTGATGTTCTTGTCATTGAACTTGGTAGTCTTGAGCTCCTGCTCTTCAACCCAACGCTTTGACACGTATAGCGTTGTTGCTCCACAGCCTAACAACATGCTTTGAGTAGCAAAGCTTCTATCACCGACGCCGATCTCTCCATTTACCGAGAACAGTGGACGTGACTTGTAGACCAGAGGGTTTTCACACAGAACATTTAGGCTGATATTCTCAAACTTAAGTGTTCAGGACCCGCTCTTGCCCACGTCAGGACCCTCATTCACTGACGTGGTTGCTCGTTTCCCTGCTTGGATTGCTCTTTCTTCCACAGGAACAGTCGGCCTTAATGTGACCCGGTTTCTTGCAAAAGTAGCAGGTGCGCCGTTCACCACTCTTGTCCTTCGAGCTCGGTTTGAACCGACCTTTTCCACGGAAGGGTTTCTTCTTGAAGTCCCTCCCTTGGTTGTTAGGTTGGTCAACCTGAAGTTTCTTCTTCTCTTGACGACTTTGACGGTCGTGGACATCATCTATGAAGTGCGTCACCTCGTATTTGACGACAAGATCCATAGTCTCGCTCAGCGTCTCAGGGTTCTCGAGCCTTACGTAGCTTTTCGTGCGTGACTTCAGTCCGTTGGTGTAATGCAAACATTAAGACAGTTCGGGGCGGTCTCAAACGGAGTTACATGTACTTCCTATGGGCCATAACTCAGTATTACTTCCGAGTGCCCTGTGGTCACCCGAGTCCCTAATACGTTGTTGTTAGCCGGATTATCGAATATTGTCTCGTCAAATGTCATTCCTCTTGGCGGTGGTCGACCCCCTTCCTTGTAATTTACGAAGCCGAGCACGCGCTTGATCGTGACTTCCGTAATTTCGAATCCGGTGATGCCAAGAAGTGGAATGACTTTCGAATCTGCCACTGCCTTTCCTCCTACTGCATCCAGAAGTACCTTGAAGTCCCGGGTGGCGGTTTCACTAATTCCGTTGAATTTGTTATATAAATTTCGAGTGCTTCATTTTCACTTCCGCCACCACAATGTGACTATTACTCTGCCCCTGACACGGCCACAGGGCTTACAAGCGTCCGGGGTACGGGCATTTACTAGGTCGTTAGGGAACTAAATGACAGTAATGTACCTCAATTAAAAAAATCGTTGAGGTGAAAGTGGACAACAAGCGTGTAGACCATCTTGGTTGTTGTTGAAGTAGCCCCTTTGCACATGGTACACTGTGCCAGAAGACTGACAACCAACTATCACAGACCCTCCACAAGCTGTTATACTACCGTTTAGTATGATATACAATTAGCCATAACAGTATGCTGTGCACCAGCCATCTCCTACGGAAACACTCTCAGCTAAATCACCCACTTTGCCTTTTGACGGCATACCAACAACCTGCTCCCTACTCTTACCTTTCCTACGCTCTCAAGTCGCATCTCCAGAGGTTATGAGCCCAAGTCAAGCCTCAAGCGACGACTTCCCACGCCTCGTTAGGGCTGAGAACTTCGATGTGTGGAAGACCCGCGTATGCGCAGCCCTCGATGGGAACTACCTACTCGGCTACGTTAAGAAGCCAGACTAAGATGGTGTCTCCGAGGATGAAAGCGACGATGATGAGAGCAACATGTCCGACATCGACAACGACACGAACGCTGGCCCGCCGGAGCAGCCTGGAAACGACTCTGACGCTGTGAACTACGATGAGAGTGGCGACGAGCTCAAGCCACCGTCCGACTCTGACGACGAATCTGGTGGAGACTCTGATACCTCGTCCAAGCGGAAGAAGCTGCCCGTTATTCGCCCCTTCAACCGTAGCCAAGCGCGCCAAGACCGTAAGCGCGGTACGAAGGAGGAACCTCAGCCTCTGCACCCACGTGAGCGACGCCGTCAAGAAGCCAAAACCAAGGCTTTCTTGATGAAGACCATGGACAATACTCATGTCCGTTTGGTGAAGAATCTCACGACATCCAGCGAGGGCCATCGCACACTCGCTGTGAGAGCTGCGTCGTGGATGAACGGTCCACGACGGCGACGTGGGGCAACGGGGCGACAAGTAGGTGAGTGAACACCTCACTGACGTCATAGTCGGCGCGCCTCCGAATCGAACGGGCTAACCAGTCGATCTCGGGCTGGTAGCGGGCAAGCCACGGCATGCATAAGGTGCAATCGAAGGCGTAGTTCATCTCGATAATCAAGAAGTCGTCGTTGGTGGAGAAGCCATCGAAGGTATATCCCAGCGACACGGTCCGTCGCGGGGCACGGTGGAACTTGCCGTCTGCCAGCTTCACAACAATCTCGCCCGGCCCATTCCCTACACGCACTCGAGGCGGGAGGAGGGCGAGGCAGTCACCACGAATGAAGTTGTTCGTGGCTCCAGAGTCCAGCAACGCGCGGAGCGGACGCTCCGCGCCCGCGACGTGGAGGCTGATGAGGATCAGCCTAGAATCGCCGCAAGTGGTGGTGGAATTGAAATGTGCGTGAAGCACGGGGGGGGCTAGGAGGGCCGGTTGCCACCGGAGGACCAGGTCCTCCATTCCAGCCAGTAGGGCGCCCCGCACCTACTGACCCCGAGCGTTTTTTGGGTGAGACGCCGGGAAAGTGTCGTCGGCATCGACGACGACTTCAGCGCTGGCCAAGACTGGAGCTGGGGCGCGACAGACCGCTGCGCGATGACCGAGTTTGCGACAGCGGTAGCAGACGAGCTGGCGACCGTCGCGGAGACTGTTGTCGTTGTTGGGCCGCGGACCGCGGGTAGTCGAGGAGGAACGCAACCTCGACTCGGCCTCGATCTCTATGGGCTCGGGAGTGGACACCCGAGCATCCGGCGTCAGCGCTCGCGCATAGGAGGATGAAACCGTGTAATCCTCGCGAAGCGCGAGCGCGAAGGCGGCTTCAAGGGTCGCTGGCTCCGCTCGCGTGAGGCAGTACCGAGTCATGCCCTCACGCATTCCAAAAATGAAGACGTGTACTTACTTGGGAGGCAACGTCGATCGGGTTCGTGACAATACACGAAACCAGGTGCCGGGCTTTCTGCACGTAGTCGCGCATGGACATCTTCCCCTATCTGAGGGCGAAGAAGGCCGCACGCATGCGCGACTCGTCTTGCGGGGGCTCGAACGCAAGTCGGAGGTCACTCTGGAGGCTCTCCAGAGTCGGGAAGGCTTCGCGGTCAACGACAAGCTTGCCGAGGGTTCATTCCTTGGCCTTGCCGGACAAGCGAGATAACAGAAAATTAACCTTCGCCGACGGCGCTTCGATCAACCTCGAAGCGATCGCGATGTCGATCTCGCGGAACCACCTGTTCAGCGGAAGGCGGTCTTGCCCGACACCGGAGTAGGTCGACGTTTCCATCTTCACGGCGTCATTCCGTGAGGAGTGCGAGGGAGTTGGTACTCGCCGCTTAGCTTCGGCGAGCTCGCGCTCCATGAACTCTTGGATGGCTTTGCGCTGATGGTCGGGGTCGCTGAGCTCAGCAGCGACGTGACGACGGACTCTCCGGACACCGCCGCGAGGCGGTGTAGCGCTTGCACTCAATGTTGGTGAGATGTGGAAAAGCCGAATGCTCCAGGGTCATCCCTGGAGCCGCTGATGGCTTGTCTTCACTCATCTCGAACTTGGTCATTGGAAGGACTACGAAGTGCTACCAGGTGTAACAGGGTACGAGGTACCGTTACTAGCGTACCCTGTAGTTGCAGGAGGAATCTTTAATAATAAAACCAAGTGTCGGGTTCGGGGTAAAATCAACTCTGTTTATTTTTGGGACGGAGGCGGCGGTCATCCGTCTTCTTGTGAACCACTCAAATCCAAGTCGATACCTGATTGGCTGAAAGGGGTCTGACTCCCCACTTTCATCCAATCAGGCAATGACAACGGGGCACACGCTAGCCGTGTGCCCGTGCCTACTTTTGTGCATGTAGCCATGAGGCTCCTACCAACTTATGTAACTCTGTCTACCTACTTACGTAACCGTAACCAGCCCGTTACAGAAGAACTCAGTCAGATCAGATCCTTCTTCGTACTTGATTTCCATCAAGTAGTGCTGGATGAAGTAAGGATCACCGTGGAATGCGGGGCCTTCATACTTCTGGCAGATGAACTGAAATACCTCGTAGTCTGACGTGTGCAGCCACCATCGTCGAACCAACCAGCGGTGCGTCCTCGCGGGCTCGCGAGGACACGAGAAACTATGCGGGCGAGCAGCGGCTCCCGCGCAAGAACATTGCGGTCGAGCAGCGGCTCCCGCGCGAGAACATTGCGGTCGAGCAGCGGCTCTCGCGCGAGAATATTGCGGTTGAGCAGAGGTTCCCGCCTGAGAACTATGTGGTAGAGCAGCGGCTCCCACTTGTGAATGCGTCGGTCGAGCAGCGGCTCCCGTTCGCTGATGTACCTGTCGCGCTGGATCCTACCCTGCGTGACGCCGGTGTGGTCGAGAGAGAGCTGCCATGCCTAGAGGGGGGTGAAGTGTCACCCATCGAACCCTCATGTAGCGAGACTTCGGCCTCGAGCAGCGGCTCGAGGCGACTGAGGAAGTCTCCGCGTAACAGTTCAGGTCTCCGTCACAGAGCTCCTACCGTCGAACCAGTACAACACCGCGAAGTACTCAACGTCGTTGAGTACGAGGAGGGCCCACCAAACCGGGTGCGTACCATCGAAGTGGCGAACCC
The DNA here is from genome assembly GCA_030267785.1 of Phytophthora fragariaefolia. NCBI lineage: Eukaryota > Oomycota > Peronosporomycetes > Peronosporales > Peronosporaceae > Phytophthora > Phytophthora fragariaefolia. The sequence goes on along the minus strand of BSXT01000921.1, from coordinate 1,190 downwards.
CCCCTCCGATGCGGCAGCTATCACGCGGCTTCCAGGCCTCTCCTGGAAGCATTTCCTCCGCGACTTGAAGGCTGGTGAGATCGAGCAAATCTGCCTCCTCATCAGTTCCGACCAGCCCGCGGTACTCGCCAACACCGTCTCCGACGATGTTTCATCGTCGCGGCCGAAGGCAGCTGAGCCGAAGTCCGTTCGCGAGGAACGTTTCGCCGCACAGTCTTGGCCTGCCCTCCAAGACTCGAACAACCCTGTCTATTCGCTCGCGCGTGAGTTCGAGGACATATTCCCCGAGAAGATCCCGGCGGAACTTCCCGCCAAACGGGGTGTTCGACACGAGATTGATCTCGTGCCCGGCTCAAAGTACTGCGTGACGCGGCAGTGGCCACTGCCGCGAGACCAAGTTCAGGCCATCGACGACTTCTTCGAAGGCCGCCGCAAGGCCGGCCACGTGCGCGAGAGCACTTCGCCGCACTCGAGCCTGAAGTTCTGCGTGAAGAAAGCGACCGGCGGATGGCGCATAGTTCATGCGTTCAACAAATTGAATGACGCCACCATCCCCGCGCAGACTCCTATCCCGCACAAAGACATGGTGCTCGACACCATGTCCGGAAGTGTTATTTTCAGTGCGATCGATCTGACAGACGGCTTCTATCAGGTCCTCATGACAGAAAGCGACATCCCCCTGACGGCGGTCAGCACTCCCAGCGGCATGCTCTGGGAGTGGCTCGTAATGCCACAGGGTCTGAAGAATGCTCCGGCGACTTTCAATCGCATGGTCTCCCATGTGTTGCGTCCACTCCGTGCGTTCGCACCGAGTTACTTCGATGACATCTTTGTCCACAGTCGCGCTGAGGATGGTCTCAGCGCCGTCGATGTACACCTCCGGCATCTACGTCAGGTGTTCGAGAAGTTGCGCGAAAACAAGCTCTACGCCAACCTCAAGAAGTGCGTATTCTGTGCGCCGGAAATTCCGGTGTTGGGCTGCTACGTCAGCAAGAACGGTGTCCGCACTGATCCTGAAAAGATATCGTCGATTTGTTCTTGGCCGACACCCAAGAACCAGACGGAGCTTCGTCAATGGCTGGGTCTCGCCAACTACCTCCACAAGTATACGAAAGATTACGCGAGCCTGATCCAGCCAATGTCTTCCTTGTTGAAGAAGGATGTGGCGTGGGACTGGCGTCCTGAACACC
>BSXT01000920.1:0-11034 GCA_030267785.1 Phytophthora fragariaefolia | reverse complement strand
CCTCCAGACGATCAACGGGGCCTGGTGGACCAGACCCGCAGCGTCTTCCCGCCGCCTCCACCCCCACTGCGAGACGCACAGGGGGAAATATTCGCTGGATCGTCCAGCGAATTGTTGATCGTCGGACCCGGACCCAGGGTCCGGATCATTTTCGTATTCGTTGGAAAGGATTTCCTCCGAACCACGATACGTGGGATCCGCGGAACGTCCTGATGCGGGACGTTCCGGAAATGGTGATGGCGTACGAAGCCTGCCACCACCAAAGCCGCCGAAGGGCGTAAAACTTGGCCGAGAACTGTAGTCGGCTACAGTTCTCGATGAAGCGCTGCGCCCACCGCCAGCGCTCGAAGACATCTGCGCAATCAAGTTTGTGCGCAGAGTCTTCAGTTCTACGGGCACACGGACACCAGTGTACCCGTTAATGTCCCGTTCGGACACGCGCACTGCCCCGACGTGGCTGTGGTCGCACGCGATGCCCATCGGCACCGCGCACGGAATACCCGCTTCGACTACACCCCAGTGCAGTCGGTCAATCTTTGGGCGCTTCTAGAAGCACTCGTAGCGTTCGCGCGCTAAGCGAACGCGCTCACGGTAACCAGCTGGGTCCTTGTTGAAGCTTTCAACAAAAGCACCCCAGCTTTGACAGAGTGCCTGCCATTCGGGCACTCTTCTTCTACAGGAAGTCTTCTTGTTCCCGAACCATCGGAGCTCATGAAAGATTCCGATGTAGTAATCACGCCTTTGATCTGTCACCGGATCAAAGTCGAGCTCCTTAGTGACATCATCGTCGATGATGCCACTGCACGAGTACAGTGCGTACTGACTCGGTGGAGCGTACTGCCAAAGCGAGTATGGATCTCGCTTGGAGTTGGCATCCATGGGTCGTGCACTGGACCAGTGCGCGACACGACAGTACCGGACGAAGTGGAGTCACCTCCACTTCGCGGGCTGGCCAACGGTCCAGCATCAGCGAGCGGCCTATCGCTACCGCTGCGCGAGCGCTTCGAGCTCGAAGCGTCCGAGACGTCCTCACCAGGTCGACGGGATCCCACACTCGGGTCCACACGTGTTGAAGACGAGGTTCCCTCGTCTTCTTCTCCTCCATCCTCCATGTCGGCATCGCTGCCGGCATCGAATAGAGCTTCGAGCTCATCGCAGGCATACACAGTGTTGCCACGCGCCTTCTTGTACTCCCCAAGCGGCATCGTTCGCTCGGAAGAGTTTGGCGTCGTCATCATTGAAGTGACGACGGATGTCGAAGCCGGGGAGCATCCAGTCGTCGCTGAGGAAACGACGACAGTGCTCGCTGCTGCAGGTGCAGCAGGCGTGCCGGCGGCCGTCATCGTTGGCGTGCTCATTCCGAATGAGCACGAGTATCTCCTCCGAGGAAGTCTCTGGATTGATGTGTCGAGACCGCCACATCAAGTTCTAACGGGGGGATGGTGGAGCGGGGCTACACAATTGGCCAATCTCCACATTAGTACAACATGCACTAATGGATACATTTGGGTGAGCCACACTATAAGGTAGGTCACCATTCATAGTAGGAAGCACTACTATTGGCAGAAAGCAATAGATATCTGTCAATAAGGAACATGCATTAGGACAGAGATTCTGCCCACCACCCGTTGGTAGATACTCTCTTTATAGATATCGGTTTTAGGAGACAAGGTCAAAGTTAACATTCAATTCAGTTCTCATTGACCACTAAAATCTTATTAATAAGTCTTTATTTAGGATAACTATTCTTACGAGGTTAAGTATACTTAATCTAATATAAATACTCCTACGCTTCCTCCTACACGTCGCGCACACGTGTAAGCTAAATTAGTGAGCTAAGTAAGCCCACTACACTCTTGAGCGATAACGCCAAGAGATCATGGTTGTTTTCCAAGCTGCCATCGTCGAATACCAGTGCGAGCGTGGCCTCGTACTCCTTCACAACGTCTGGGATGTCTTCCATCAGACGTTCGCGAGGCTACTATCTATCCTCCGCTGGCGGGAACCCGATAGTATGTTTCGGTGGCACGCATTGGACGGGATGTTGCCACTGAGTCCATTGCGCGAATCCTGCGCGTTTTATGATCCACGATGCGCTCAGCGATCCGGCGCTGAGCGCGACGTTCCGATGGGGCAGAACGTCGCTTTAAATCCAGGACTCTGAAAGGTCGCCGGTTTCATCGGTTTCGTCGGTTTCGACTACCGTCGGGGTGTCGCGCCCGGCGACCCGGCCGCATCGGCCGATGGTTCCGGGGACTGATCCGTTGAGGAACAGCGCGGCGGAGCGTGCGTGCTGCGGGGGTAGAAGCTGCTTAGACTCGGTCGGAGCAGAGGCGACGCAAGATGATGGGGCGGCTTCGTCACTAGGAGTCGCTCGTATGCGGCGCGCCATGCTCGGGGTCGCCTTGGCGTGAGGAGCGAGGCTCGGGCCGCCTCGGCGTTAGCGTCGACGGTGGGGCCTCTCGGATTATGCGCCGGCTGTGGACACTCAGCCTCCGGCGCAGGAATCGTCGCTGGAACGTGGGGCTTGAGGCGCCCGACGTAGAACGTCGGGTGCAGTCGCATCGATGTAGAAATGTCTTGCGCATAGGCATCACCATTAATCTTTAAAATCTTGAACAGTCCAATGAAACGTGGCGCGAGCTTGTTCGCACCCAAGTTCGTCACAGAGCTGCCGTGGATGCCATCCGTGGAAATGAGTACTCTGTCGCCTCACCGGAAGGACAGCGCTACTTTTGGCCCCGCCATCTGCGTTCTCCTTCTGCTGATCAGCAGTGGTCTGAAGCGCGTCACGCACAAAACGCGTGACGGCTTGGCGGCGTAGCAAGAGCTTGGGCACGGCCGCAGAGTCAATCGGCGTTGAAGGTGGCTTCGAGGCGAAGTTGGCAACTGTGGGCGCGGCGGGCATCGCCGCTTCGACTGCAGCGAGCCCCTCGTACACCACGCCATGGAGGGCGTGGCCCTCGACCACATGGACCTCGGCTGCTGTTTCTTGATACAGTAATCTGCCTGAATACCGAACGCCTGATATATAGGGCTGTCAGGCTATAAAGTAACTTCAGGAACATCATAGAAAAGACTGTACTGTATTAGTTTAATTAGAAAGGGTTAAGCAATTAGCCCCGAACGTGCAGTATCGTTTCAGCACTAACTTTTGCCCAAGCGTCCTCGCACCACATCAGTGTGGTTAGCATCTCAACTTTGTATGGATTACCTTCTCCTATTAGATCAACTGTATGCATCATTTTTGCAGATAGTACAAACCACCTTTTGATAGAGTTAATGATACATTGATCCATTGGCTGTATCCTTGCAGTTGTGTTGGGGGGTAGTTTTTCTACTCGGATACTCGTGAGAGTGAGGCCAGTCTCGTGATGTGGCGAGGCATTTCCTACTAGCAGTAGAATAGAACGATTTTGCGTTCGCCATGCCCTCGCACCCAACCAAGGGGATGGGTGCAAGGGTTGGGTGCGAGGGCATAGCGAACTCGGGTGTTTTAGAGAGTGAGGGTTAGTAAGCAAGAATGAAAGCGAAATCAAACTGCTGAGCTATCTGGGCTAAGGTATCCTGGATTTTTACATCAGTACCTCTGCTCATCTCCGTTCGTGGCGTTATGTAGCATTGAAGTGTAAATTATTTAAGGTTATCAGTTATATACCCGTTCGGTATTTAGGCAGATTACTGTAGGACTCATCGGACTGCGGGGGTATCAAAAGAATAAGAAAGAAAGAAAGAAAGAAAGAAAGAAAGAAAGAAAGAAAGAAAGAAAGAAATGGGTAAATATAGCATTTGGGCAAAACTGACTGCTCATTTGACGACACCATCCACCCTAATCCTAAGAACGAAAGAAGCCATATCCGTCTCTGGAGCTTGCGCCTCCAGCTTGTGCCGAATAACTATCGCACACAGAGACTCGAAATCAGGTCGTGGGAAAGGAGCGGGCGAGACCAAACCACTTCGACGAGACGAGCCCATTTCATGACAGACTAATTTTGATTTTTTTCCCTTAGACCTTATATTTTGTGTTACAAATACTAGATGGGGTAGGATTTTGTTCAACTTCCAACATGTTACTTATGTGGAGTACATCAATCGAAAACAGTTATCATCGTTTCAAAACATTTTCCCTCGATTGATACACATACAGAGTCGGTCGTTTTCCGGACGCCAGCTAGGCTCTGGGATGATCATCTCCAGCCTGCATCGTCTGGAATCGGGCCCGTGCACGCGCGCCTTGATTAAATCCGTATAGAAGTGCTCCACAACTTAGTTGAGACAACGGTAACCATTCCGGATCGTCGTACCCTTCCACTTGACCAGGTATTCCCGAGTACGTCTGGAAGTTCGAATCCTTTTGGACCACCAGAGGTCCAGGATCTTCTCCACTTCGTACTCGTTACGTTCGGAATCTGGTTTCCAACTGTCTTCCGGAAGAAGGGCTGCAGCAAAATCATCGTTGTCTGCCACTTCAATCTCCACCGTAGGACGCTTCGGGAAGAGGTCATGAGGCTTAAGACGGCTGGCATGGACCCAAGGGTTGTAAGGTGTTGGAATTCGACCTGGCACGGAAAGCTCCGCGCCGAGGTCTAACGGTGTTGAACCTTCGAGTGTAATGCTATCAGACCTCCTGATCGGCTCGGATGGACAAGATTCACATTTACCGCGTTTGAGTGACAGGTACTCAGAGGGCTCAGTCGGTCCTAATACAAAACCGGTTGAGTACTCTGAGTAGTCAGTATTGCGAGGAGTGTTTTAAACACTCGGATTAGTAGCGGGCACACTATTAGTACTTAGCCTGATTCGTCGGTCGCAAGATTTGCCGGAGGCTCTGTTCACACTTGATATTTGTATAGGGATCTAGGATTAGATACATATGGGGTTACAGAACCCCTAATTATTAAATTAGAGCAGAATTTTCCCCCAAGGCAAAAGGGTCAAGTCCGTCCACGGTAAGCCTAGCTAGCTAGCTGTGGGGCCTGGATACACTCGGCCTCGGTGGGTTAATCGCTGCCGGTGAACTCACGGTGCATTGACTGAGAGTTCATCCTGGTAAGGCCAAGAGAGAGAAGTGGCCGAGTGTTGAGGCAGAGAGAAGCCTCTGAGTTTGTTTGCTGGGCACGAGGTAGAGCCCCCAGCGTACCTGCACTTTTGCTGAGGGTTTCCTTCGGCTCCCCTGTACAAGGTCTTAACAGAGCCCGTACCATTCCTAACTAAGGGACCACAGTGGGATAGCGTGAAAACGCGAACAAATGTGCATCCGAACCCTTGCTCGTGGTTCGCGGTGCACATTTGAGGGTACACCTACCTAACCGACAGTGCACAGAGCCATCGTCCAGACCAGTGTAAGGGATCCGATCTGGTCTTCAGATTTTATCCCAACAAAGCTCAACCGACCTTTAAGGGAAGGGAGACTGGTGTTGGTAGGGCTCGTTCCTATACGGAACGGGGACTTTCGGTGTGATCCTACACGACAACTGGTGCCGCGACCCGGGACTGGTGTCACCTATTGTTTGTTGTTTGGTCTGTGTAGGTGCTACCCTGACGACCTTTGGAAGAGAAGAAGAAAAGGAACAAGAAGAAAACAAGAAGAAACACGAAAAAGGCTAAATGATCCTCAGTGGTACCAGCTACGCCGATGAAATCGGGACGAATCGAGATGGAAGGAGGTCCAACCCCCCAAACTGACTGGGAGCGGAGGACGCCTTTCATCTATCTCCGAAAGGTCGGTGAGTTTTGATGAGTCGGCAGGAGGAATTTCCGAAGCCAAGGATGAAGAAGTGAATGAGTACGAGGGCTCAGAGGCGGATGGATACGTTTTTGGCGATGATCTGGATGCCTCAGACGAGCATAGAGTGTCCGCAGAACGCAGGAGAGCTCCGCACCCTATCACCCGAAACCTCGCTGGCGAATTTGATCAAGTGTCCAAGCCAGAGCCTGCGTGCGATGACGCTGGATGCGATAACGAGGTCTCGGATAAGAAACCAGCGGACGAATAGGTCATCAGAAAGCTCCCTGGTAATCGCCCGCCCATTAACAGCAGCACGCCTGCAGCTAACCGAGTGTTCGGTTGGATTTTGGACCAAATAATTGAGTCGAGTGATTGGATCCGACAGTTCACGCCCAAGGCAGTACGCCGAGCTCTCTGGGTAGAGATAAGTGGCGAATTGGCGTGGCCCGTGAACACTATGTCAGCCGTGAAGGTGGTAGAAGACACGGTGTCACTGCTCAGAGCGATGGGGCTCGAGCCTCAGACGAATCCGTCTGAGGCAGCCCTCCGAGATTGGCCCCCGGCAATTGCTGGCAGAGCTGAAGCGGTGGAAGAGGAAGCTTTGGCTCAGCTTTGGAACGTCCGACATCGGGTTGAAGACGCCTCCCACGGTTCGACCGAAAGGGGATGCAGACCCTCCACAAATCCCGTTACACCACACACCTAAGAAGAACGAACATGGAAAAGAAAACGACGATGACGGGGTGTTCGGGTTGAAAACGGAAGGGGCACCGTACATTCAAGACTCCCACATGGTGACTCCTCGGTCGTCCAACAGAGAGACCGGCTAGCCCGAGATACAGAGGCCTCTAACGCTCAACGAGGTGCCGCGAGGCCATCGTCAGGGCGGTCACGCCGACGCTTTGTGCCTCGCGACGACTCCTCTGATGGCGATAGCGGGGAAGATGACTATTACCGGAAGGAAGACGCTGAGTACGATGATCCAAGCGAACTCACAGAGGGTCAGTGTCTCAGACGCAGGTGTCGGATTGAGTACAAGTGCTACCAAGTGCAGCGGGGCTGCCGTAGCGTGCGTCAGAGGAAGACGTAGACTCACCAATTCTGAGAGCGAGTCCGTACGATCCCTATCTACGGACTCCTAGAGTCTAAAGCCTTGGCTCCAAGGCAACTAGACGCTACGTGTCTTTTTCCAAACTGATTTATTTATTGCTTAAGTACGGCAATGCCGCACGACGCGAACCTATGTAGTTTTACTATCTACCATAGTAAAACCTAATCAAATGCATCCTGACGGGCTCACGAGCCACCTACTGTTTCTTTGTTATCTTTTTGGATCCAGTACTGATATTTGGTTAATACCAAGTACTGTTCTGTTAATAGTCACACACACCTGTGTGTTCCACACTGTAACCTCGTGTGTATCACACAGTAACCTTGTGTGACACACACCGTGTAACCCCGTTACACCCAGCGTACCTGGACTTTCGCTGAGGGTTTCCTTCGGCTCCCCTGTACAAGGTCTTAACAGAGCCCGTACCATTCCTAACTAAGGGACCACAGTGGGATAGCGTGAAAACGCGAACAAATGTGCATCCGAACCCTCACTCGCGGTTCGTGGTGCACATTTGAGGGTACACCTACCTAACCGACAGTGCACAGAGGCATCGTCCAGCCCGGTGTAAGAGATCGGATCTGGTCTTCAGATTTTATCCCAACAAAACTCAACCGACCTTTAAGGGAAGGGAGAGTGTTGTTGGTAGGGCTCGTTCCTATACGGAACGGGGACTTTCGGTGTGATCCTACACGACAGTTGGACCTGTATCCGGAATCGATTACCTTACGCTTGACCCGAAAGTCGTCGTGCATCTCTTCCATCCTGAAAGGCCCGTGCCACATGTGAGCGAGCTTCCGACTAAGGCCGTGTTGGACTTTAGGGATATATAATCATACGGAGTCCCCCTTTTCGAATCCAGACTTCAGCCTTTCGGATAATTCTCTCCCCTTCTGCGTCTGAGCCTCCGAACGCTGACGTTTGGTCATCTTCCGGAGAACTTCTGCACCGGCGATCACATAGCTGTATTTTCGTTGGATTTTCGTACGCAACATCGTCGCTACCGCTGCTTCTCCAATGACTGTTGACAGTTGTAGCGGAGCTACACATTCGGGCAACCTCCACATTAGTGCAACACGCACTAATGGATACATTCAGGTTGGTCACATGCAGTGTGGCCACCATTCATAGTAGGAAGGACTACTATTGGCAGAAAGCAACAGATATCTGTCAACAGGGAGCATACATTAGGACAGAGATTCTGCCAACCACTCGTTGGCAGATCCTCTCTTTATAGATATCAGTTTTAGGAGACAAGGTCAAAGTTAACATTCAATTCAGTTCTCATTTTCTACCAAAAGGTTATTAATAAGTCTTTATTTAGGTTTAACTATACTTACGAGGCTAAGTATACTCAATCTAATATAAATACAGCTACGCTTCCTCCAACACGTCACGCAAACGTGTAAGCTAAAGTAGTGGGCTAAGTAAGCCCACTACACCTGGTAGCACTTCGTAGTCCGTCCAACGATCGACTACCTACACGTTCGTATGAAATACGAACGCGGGGCTAAGGACCTGCCCGTGGACACGAACATGTCCACTGGTAGCCCAAGCGTGACTGCAACGCATGTTGCACGCGAAGACTGACCCCACCTGGCGCATCTGGCGGACCCAGAATGGGAGGCGCTCCAACGACTGTCAACAGGCATTGGAGAAGCTGCGGTAGCGACGATGTTGCGTACGCTATCGCCGACAGAGCAACACGGAGTTGCTCTGGGGTTCATCATGAAGGAGCAGCGCGAGGTCGCTGCTCGCGCTACGGTGGCGACCCCGTCCACACAGCGCGTGGAGTCGTTGAAACTCCACGTGAACAGCTACGTTGGAAGAGAGGGCGAGCCTCTCCTCCGTTGGCTTGTCGAAGTCGACACTGCCATCACGGCTCGACGCATCGTCGACCCGCTGTCGAAGGTTGCGTTCGCCATGTCATGTCTTGGTGGACGAGCGAGGAGTTGCGTGAATGGACTCCGACTCACGGATCCTACGTGCTTCAGCACGTACGAGATGTTCAAGGAGGAGCTCAGACAAGCGTTTGAGCCCCCGCAGAACGAGTTCAGATCGAGGACAGAGTTCCTCGATCTGCAACAAGGTAAGCATGACGTGCATGCTTACGCTCAAAGAGCGCGGTACTTGGTCTCGAATATCGAGACCAATCCGATAGACGAGGCGACAAAGGTCATCACGTTCATGAAGGGACTTAGAGATCGACCTGTAAAGACCTATCTCTTCCGAGAGTACCCAAGTACTCTCGGGGCAGCGATCACGTTCGTCATACAAGAAGAGTTTAGCCTGCGACAGGCTAAACTGCATGCGAACGTCCCGCGGCAGATGCCGCGGCCGGCGATGAAGCCGACGGGAGGTCCCGAACCGATGGACCTCTCGAGCGCGACGGCTGCAGGATCCCAGCAGCGTCGTGGACCAACGAATGTGCGCCGTTTCTGGTGCGGAAACAACGGTCACTATGCCCGTGAGTGCACAGCGCCTGTGCGCGCGGCCAAGGGCCGACGTGACGATACTGGGTATCGCCACGGGCAGCCAAAAAACTAAGGCAACCAACAAGCGCGGGGCCCCCTGCTGGTGATGCAGTCGAGCGTGTCAACATCGGACACGCTGTATCGAAGGCTGCTGCCCCCAGCGAGAGTCACGCTCACTGCAAGAAGAAAGATGACAAGCCAAACCTTGTCATCCTGAAGGTTAACTCGAAGAGAGAGAGATGTCTCTTCGAGCATTAGTGGATTGTGGTGCGTCGAACAACTTTGTTCGACTGCAGAGCCTAGCAAGGCTTGACTTCGAGGAAGTGGAACTACCTCGAAGTCTGTTGGAAGTAAGGCTAGCAACGGGTTTCGTTGTTAGGATCGAGAAGCGTGTCGTACGCGGACGCTTCTCGTATGAAGAGAAGAAGTTTGTGGGCGAACTTATCGTACTAGACTTAGACGATAAGTTCGTCATGGTGTTGGGCATGCCGTGGCTTGCACGGCATGACCCAGTGATCGACTGGGCGAAGCGCACGATCGTGCGCTTCAGGAGTAGCGGCGCGACAGAGAGCGATTGCCCTGTCGGCGCAGCACATGCACCTCGCGGTGCATGCGACCCCCCAGCAGAGGCAGCGCGAGGCGCGGCTGCCTCCGATCTTTCCGCGCGAACACTGACGACTGCGAGAGTCGTCAGAGAAAAGTGTGAGCCGAATCAGAAGACTCAGATCCGATCGGATTTGAGGGGCTCACGAAGCGTCAAGGTTGACGCGGTTGTGGCGACAGTTGTCGACACACAAGTTGAACAAGAGTGGCCAGTCACTAGAGGCAGTGATCTGGGCGCGTAAGCTCCGGGACCTGATGCGATTGGTCCTAACATCGATGGACGCTCCGCCGTCAGGCGTCGAGGAAAAAGAGGCGCGTCGGCTCCGGGAGCCGACGCTGCAAGCAGTGCGGGTGGTTGCAAACGCCCCGCACCGGAAATGCTTGCGTGCTCGCGTGCAGCCGGGCTGCACGAAGAAGCGGTGCACAATCAAGCCGGGCTTGATTGCGTCCGTCCGCGGGATAGTCCCGCCGGCGATCGAAAGAAGGATCTGTCCACGGCCGGGCCGGGCCAAAACAAGACGCGCGGAACCGGGTTCCGCACGAGAAGCGAACGGCGCAAGCGCGCCAAGCTGCGCAAGTCTCGGTCAGGGACCGAGACGCTACAAGCAGTGTCTGCCGGGCAGACACAGCAACTGGAGACGACCGTCGGGACACTGAGTGTCTTGACGCGTACGGATACTGGTCTCCAGTATCGGAAGATGGCGCTTGAGAGCCCTCCGACGCTAGCGTCGGAGTTGACTTCACTTCCAGCTATGAGCTGGAAGCGTTTCGCCCGCGACCTGCACGATGGACGCATCGAGCAGATCTGCATCCTCCCGGACGTCGAAAGGATGAAAAGTGAAGCGGAAGAACTGAAGCAGCTCGTCACTGGGGGCGTCGACGCCCTCAGCGCCAAGTCGAAGAAGGAACGCTTCGACGAGCAGAGCTGGAACTCACTCAAGTCGAGTCCCCTCTACGAGGTCTTGCGCGAGTACAAGGATGTACTCCCGGACGACATTCCTGCGGAGTTGCCGCAGGACAAGGGTGTTCAGCACGAGATTGATCTCGTGCCGGGAACGAAGTACTGCGTGACGCGGCAGTGGCCACTGCCGCGAGAACAAGTGAAGGCAATCGACGAC
>BSXT01000918.1:0-17142 GCA_030267785.1 Phytophthora fragariaefolia | reverse complement strand
CTCACGGTTGTCATCTCGGCGGTCTCGGCGATCTCGGTGGTCGGGGCGTTGGCGCTCGCTTCTATCATCTCGGCGAGCTGGGCGGTTATCTCGGCTATCGCGACGACCGGAAGCCGAGTCGCTGTTCCCAGCGGACCGGTCACCGACTGCTCCAGCATCCACATAATTCCAGCTGTGGTCTGAGTCCGAACCACTGTCGCCGCTGAGTCCGTAAGCGCTAGCGATGCTGTACGAATCGCGCGAGTGGCTCACCCCCACGGTACAAGTCGTCGACTGTTGCATGGGCCACAGTGACTCGGCGCTCACGGTTATCATCACGACGGCTACGACGGTCATCTCGGTGGGACTCGTGTGTCTCGCCTCGACGACCATCAGGATGGTCTCGGTGAATGTCACCTCGCCGACTTACATCTCGGCGCTGAGGACCATCATTATGCCGAGCTTCACCGACTCGGCTGGCCACTAGGCGATCCCACTGCTTATTCCTCTTCTCGCCGAGGATCTTCTTGTTGATGATCTGCTCGAGTCGTTGGATGTCGGCGAGCTGGAGTGGGTACAGCAAGTCCATGATGCCATCGTTTCCACAGTTGAGCAGGAACTGCTCCACGTAGCCGGCGGCATCTGCACCACCTGGATATTGGCGATGCGAGCATACCCATTCAGCCGGATCAAGAAATCGCAGATCGGCTCGTTCTCTTTGCGTCTCGCCAAGTAGTAGCAAGTACGAGCGGACTGATCGAACTGCGAACAGTAGTAGTCCAAGACCTCACTGAGTAGGCTCCAGCGTTACTGTGTCAGCTAGGGCTGTGTCTTAGGCAGCTGGCGGTACCAGCTCTTCGCCGCTCGGCGCAGACTCAGTGAGAATGGCTCGCACCACGAGTTTTGAGGCATGCGGCTGCCTTTCTTCTCGTAGATGAACCTCTTCAAACGCTAAAGCGAAGCGTCAGAGCGATACCGCTTGCCCTCGTACTCAGCGACATTGTCGAGGGAGAAGTGGGTACGCAGCTCCAAGTACTGACTGCTATCCCGCTCAGCCTCGTCATAGCTGAGTCGGCGAGTTTGGTCTTTCACCGTTTCGTCACGGTCACCCCTGAGGTCAGCCGAGTCATCGCGGCTGTCAGCGAGCTCGGCTTCATCGCTGGCATCATAGAGGTGGTCGTAGCGCCCCCCCCTGGCTTGCCCTTCTTCGGAGTCAAACATGTGCGAGTCCTCGAAGTACGGGGTGCCCACGGTTGGCCGGAACCTCTCGCCTTTGGCCGGCCGCTTGGTTTCTGGGGTCTTCGGTAGTGGAACTCGGCAAGGATCAGCGCCGAGCTGGGTGAACTCGGCGACTCGATCCATGATCGTCTGCCGAGCTCCCGACGCCTTCTCCAAGCCGATCTCAGCTCGGAGTCGGCGCTTCCACTGCGTCAACTCGGCGCTTGCACGGGCTAGGCTCCATCCACTCTGGATCAGACTGTTGGATCGGCTATTGCAGCATGGCCTTCAACAACAGCACCGTTTCTCGACAAGTTGGTTGATGCCGGTGCTGTTGATTGGGTGAGTCAGCTCAGGCCCCACCACCGGCCACTTCGCCTGCGCCGTAGCCACTGGCGCGAACATCATCATCCACGCACTTCTCGTCCTCATCTCTTCGCCGAGACGCGCGAGTACCTTGTTGGCACTCGGCGTGTCGGCGTTCCAGGTTGCTTTGGGAATAATGGACGGACGTTCCCCTTCAACAACCCCTTGATCATCTTCATCACCATCACCGTCCGCACTTGCATCCAACTCGGCGACGAGGTTGCGCTCAACTGGGCGCGGATTACCCATCCGGCTCACTTGAAGCGACAATTCCTCGACTTCGCCGAGTAGCTCAGCTGTCGACTTAACATATTCCACGTCGACTTCTTCCTTCTCTTCATCGTCTTCATCTTCTTCATCATATCCTTGGCCGCGAGCGTCGTCATCCTCAAACTGGACGCTGCGGGCCACATCCACCGTTGTGTCTGCGGCCAGCTGACTCGCCGAGTTCGATCTCTCCGCTGGAGATCCTCCAGCCGTCACTGGGCTTCCCCGACTCAGCGATGACGATTCCTTGGCCATCTTGCTCACTTGAAACTTGAAACTTGGTTATTTGGTACCTGCGACAACTCGCACACCCTGTTCCCGGGTTGCGGCACCAGTTGTGGTGTCGTAGAACACACAAGTTAGTCGTCCCACAGACACAACAACCGCCGAGCAAGTCGGCGCTTATCGGCATGTGCTAGGGGTCCCCTAGCGGTTCGGCCCTTCCGGGAAAGCAGTGGCGGCTCCCGCCGAGACCAGGCAACAAAGCCAGTCGAAACCTTGGGAAGCTAGCTGAGCTCACTGACTTCCGCCTTGACCCCGTGTCCTCCACCAAAGGATGGACGGCGGCGCACGAGCGCTTTTACGGCTCACTGAGAGCAATGGCTACTCGGCTAGAAGAGTTACGGCACCCCGACTGACGGGCCTACCGGCTCGCTGGCTCACCGAGACTTGTCCTTGCGCACTCGGCGAGATTGCCCTGCCCCCGGTCGACTTCCTCTTGGCGCTACCTGTCAACACCCTACAAGCTATGCCTCTCGGGTGCTGACGGCAGACATAATCCAGCCCACGCAGGGGCTTACCGGAGAGTGTACGCTTGGTTGGGACTTAGAAGATTCTGCACTGTTTAGATCTTATGTTCCTGAAGAGCCGCTAGGGCTCTTTCTACTGTCTCCTACATGCCAATACAAATATCAAGTATAACGAGGGCTGTTTTGGATCTCAAAACCGCCTCCAAACTTCTCCTATGTAACTAACAACGTAATTCACCTAGTCGGTGGCTCGGCTGGAAGTACCGTATCCGCTCTCAAACTGAGACTCTTTTCCGCTCTGAATATGAAACGCCGGGCATGTATCGATCCAGTACCGTGACCACTCGCAACTTGAACCAGGCGACGGCTCGGAAATTGAACCAGGGACCACTCTTGGCTACATCTGGCTAGGGTCACCCGTAATTGGGACCCTAATACACAGCGACCACAAAATTGGTGTGGCACTACACCACAGTGGCTTCCGCTTGGCGGAACTTCTTGTCGGGCACGTGGTACTTCCAGTACCCCCCGCGACTCTCCGTGGAAGAGGTTCAAGGCCATCGTCACCTCCGATCGTCCGAATTCGTCGACCGGATGCAAGGTTGAGGTCGCCATAGAACGATCATCATGAATACCACGTGTATTGTCGATCGGCCGGATCAGCTTCCTTACGTCTGACTTCGATTGCTTCTCAACGTATGCATAGATGCAGAACTTAGATAGCTAGGCTCGTACCGTGTTCCAAACCGGCGAGCGACCTAGCTAAACAGCTTGTAGGAGTATGCCAGCATGCTTGTTGGGGGTGGTGGGGGTGGTGTACAACTGGCGGGTCAAGTTGTAAAAACCCTCCAGCGGACATTCCCCGGGCCCATGGATCTCACCACAAGCCTTGCAAGTGAAGAGGCAGTGATCGGTGGGATGACCCTTCTTGCCACATTTCTCGCACGTCAAACGTTGCCAGCATCCCGACTCGGAGTGTTTCGCCGATCCGCAGTGGGAGCACGGCTTGCGCGGTTCTTCTCCGTTGGGCTGTCCCGATTGGTGACCTTCTCGGCTGATGTTTGGGTCGGAATTGATGCGTCGTGGATCTCGATCCGCCTGCGATCGTGAGAATCGGCCGCCGTTGGCTACAAAGTATACCTTCCTCAAGTCGCCTTCTCCTTCCGATCCACTGGCCTCTGGATCTGAGTCGCCGGAGTTGGCCGTGGCGCGGGCTGCACGGACAGCGCTGGTGTTGGCAGATAGGACAGCGCCTGTTGGCGCTTTCGGTTTGGGTCTGATGGGCCCATACACCGTCTTGCCCAGCCATGCCTTCGCATGTTCCTGGGATCGCAGCGTCTCCTCCAGTGTGTCGGCCTCCGGGATCCTCAGCAGGGCCGGTTGGTTGGACAGATCCGATCGTCAAGTGTCTCGAGGAAGTGATTCACCTGTTCGCGGCGAGCCTCGGTCGATCTGTCTTTGATCGAGAGCTGTGACCTCAATCCAGCGACGATCAAACGGTACAAGTATTCCAGCGTCGACTCGTCCGATCGCTTCCGCGCATGGTATTACTGTCTCGCGACAGATACTCCGCGCCCGCAGTACTGGATCTGGAAGCTCTTGGCCAGACCCTTCTGTGGCGAAGTGGTTCCGCGAGATTTCAATGTCGCGGGGTCCTCTTGCACACGGCGCCCGAACTGCCGACTAACGTAGGGGGTACTCCGATCTTCCGTGAAAGTGTTGATCCTCACCTTGTGTACCCGTCGGTGGGCTGGATCGCTCGTCGGGTGATCTCAGAAGCCGCGCTGGGGTTAGAGCCTTGAACTGCCTGACGGGCAGCGGGGACTCAGACAGCAGCGGGGATACTTCTACTCGCCGCGCCAATGTATGGTCGAGTCGTCGATCTTGGGTTCCTTTGATCTGGACTCGCAGGCCGATATTGATCTTGGCCTGGGATTGCCTTGGGGGGGGGTATTCCTTTCCTTGCTTGCCACTAGCGGTGGGTTGAAACGAGGGTTGACAGACGCCACGCCAAGCAATCTTGGCGTCTGGGTTCACTTCGATCTTGGGGTATTCGATGTCCTGACGAATCGTTGGGCGTGTAGTGGGCTTACTTAGCTCACTACTTTAGCTTACATGTGTGCGCGACGTGTAGGAGGAAGCGTAGGTTTATTTATATTAGATTAGGTATACTTAACCTTGTAAGTATATATAAAGGTTATTAATACTTCTTTATTTAGAAAACTAAATTTTTTTAGTTAGAAAACTAAATAAAGAAGTATTAATAACCTTTTTGGGTAGAAAATAGAACTGAATTTGAATGGTAACTTTGGCCTTTCCTCCTAAAACTGATATCTATAAAGAGAGGATCTGCCAACGAGTGGTTGGTAGATTCTCTGTCCTAATGCATGCTCCTTATTGGCAGATATTTGTTGCTTTCTGCCAATAGTAGTGCTTCCTACTATGACTGGTGACTACACTGCATGTGGCCCACCTGAATGAATCCATTAGTGCATGTTGCACTAATGTGGAGGTTGCCTGAATATGTAGCCCCGCTACAGGGCGGGCCAATGTATATCCCGTACCCGGTAGCGTGAAGGCGTAGACCACTTGTGCTGTAGAAGGAAAATTCCACTCTGTTAGCATGTCCCTAGAACTGACCCTATTAATTCTCTACGCCACGCCTCTTAGTGCGCCACTACTGGCTCTCCGGGCCTTGCTGACTCTGTATCCATTGTTTGCATCATCAGTGGACTGAGATCTGATGCTTACCTTTAAGATCGGCGTCATCCCCGTCAAGATCGAGATCGTCGATCTGCATCAAAACCGCCTGGAATCGGGCCATCGCCACTTGAACATCACTTTAGTGACTTGGACACTACTCCGCGGTAATGCACTTCTCGTCCCAGGCTGATGGGTCTGGATCGAAGGCGAAAAATCCGATACCGCTCCGCCACAGTTCCCGTCACTGAGTGTCGACCGTCTCAACTGCCGGTACCAGTTCCGCGCAGGTCCCGTGAGTAGATCACCGAAGCCAAGACACTCCTGGCTATCCGGCGCCTGATTGCCGGATAGCGAGGGGTGTCTTGTCTGAACGCAGACTTCACTTTGCTGAACCAGCTCCTCGCTCGGTCTTCATCATGATCGTTTCCGGAGAATACCTTCAAGTCCGAGATCGCGGAGACCCTGATCCTGGTTGCCGACACCGTTCTAGCTCCTGACGATTCTGCGGGCGCCACTGCAGCGCGCTGGGACGTCTACGTTCTAGTCGTCCGGATCGTACTCGCTCAGGTGGGAGCGCACCGATCCTACGGACTCCATGTAATGGGCCCCATTTTTACATGTGTCACCAGACACCCTTACATACATTACATAAGTAAGTATAGATAGCACACGGCTAGCGTGTGTTGACTTGGCTCTATCTGATTGGCTGAAAGGTGGGGGACCAGACCCCACTTTCAGCCAACCAGCTGTTGACGTGTATTTGAGTGGTTCGCATTAGTCCTAAGGGCCCGCGCCCTATATTAATAATAAATCAGAGTTGCATTTACACTGGAATCAATACTTGGTTCTCAGTTTAACTGAGAACGGGACGCTTCCTCTATCGCTACGTGTAAGCCAGTGGCGGGAAAACACTAGGCCCGTTACACTTCATGTGCACGTCCTGGATTCCTGACCGCTTGGGGTCTGCAGGTTCTCACGCGGCTGCCGGCAGATTCGAGGAAGCTTGTTGTTGCTCCTTCAAGAACCGTTCCATGGCTCCGTCGAAGAATGACTGCTTGCGCGAAGGTGTCGGTTGGACTGGGACTGGGCTTGGCGTCGCGTTTGCCTCTGGCACTTCCTTCCGTGATCGGAGCATGACCGCGCTACACGGTCCCAACGTCATCCATTGCAGCTCGACGGAGCTATCCGATCCCGATCCCGCTTCCGAGGTGGCCGACGCATACTGTGACGATCCAGCTTGACTGCGAGTTGGGGTGGCGGCTTCCTGTGGAACTGGGACGACGCTACCCACGATGGGAGCTAGTCTCGCGAAGAGTTTCACAGTCGCCTCCCTGATCGCGGACTGCTCCATGTCGAACAGCTCGTTCACATCGAAGGAGCCGAGCAAGATTCCGGCGTCCTTCAGCATGCGCATCAGGATCTTCATCGCGTCTAGCATATCGGATATCTATCTTGGAGCTTTCACTGGGCCTTGCAGTTCTCCGATCGGCTTCGGGCGCATGATCTTCATGACTGGGTCCTCGTGCATGAGTTTGGGGAGACTCTTGTAATCGAATACTGACTCCAGTCGATCCTCCGTCCAGGTCTGGGGCCCTTCGTGATCTCCGGCCTCAGACCCTGGTGCATTCAGCTTCCTGCGCGCGGGCTTCGACTTCTTCTTCGAGGCCGAGTGTGAGGCTGGAGGCATCTTGTTGGATGAAGATCTTTAGGGTTTCACCGTAGGATCTTCATCCGGCGGATCGCGATGCGCATCGCGATCCGCGGGGGTCCCCGAAGGGGCCTGGGGAGAGGGCCGAGGCTTTTCGTCATGGTCCATTGCTGAACCCTTCTCGATCTCGTCGTAATAGCTTCTCCCAGCACTCTGACGATAACTGGATCCTGGCGTTTTCCACGTCGTCGATGACGATCCTTCTTCCGTCGACAACTCATTCCCTGGTTCCGTCTTGATCTTTACGTCTTCTTCAGTGACCTCACGGTGAAATCCCTGTGAGTCACCAGAAGATTCGGGTACGCGCACCATAGTGGCGAAGCAGCTTCACGAAAATTGCTGACGTGAGGGAAGCTTGCACACGGTCCGCCCGGACGGCCGACTATCAGAGGGGGTACTCCGTTGATCTGGCGCGATCGAGTTTACCTTCTGCTCACCTTGTGTACCCGACGGCTGGGCAGGTTGCACTCTTCTGGTGATCACGAGGACGTCAGTGGTCGCCATAGCGGAGATCAGGGGATCGGGGGTGAGGTATCCTTCACGCGGGCGTCGGTGGGTTGTGGTCGGTCTTGGCGTGGGCCGATCACGGAGGGTATCTTTTTTCTTGTACTGTAGTAGCCCTATAACTTCGCTAGCCGCCTCCTCTGGCGAGGTCTTAGGTTGACTGAGACTCTGCGATCACACACTGGCCAAGCTATCCAGGCGTAGTCGTTCTCTTGGTACACGTAGTAGGCCTTCGTCGGGTAGGCCAATACACCTCCTTCCCCGGTAGTCTAGGAGCCACTTGTGTCTTGCAAGGCAAACCGGAGTCTCCAATTGGGTGAGGCTCTGCGATCACGCACTGGCTAAGCTATCCAAGCGTGGTCGTTCTCTTGGTAGTCGCAGCAGTTCTTCGGCGGGTAGACCAATATACCTCCTTCCCCGGTAGTCTAGGAGCCACTTGTGTCTTGCAAGTCAAATCAGGGTCTGTTATTTATCGTAACCTATGTCCTACGTGGCCATAAATCAGGCAACTCGTGCATTTCCGTGGATGTCTCACACTGGCTCCCAGCCGCCATTAATTCCGGCGTACCACTTAGGCTGTACCATGTGTTCGAGATCGGTATCGAGATCGAGGTTAGGGTCGCGCCCATGATCGTAGTCGTGATCGCGATCACCCGTCGCGGAGGCGATCGGGATCGCGATCGTGATCCTTACCGAGGTCGTGATCGTGACTATTCTTGAGATCAGCGCCGTCATCACTTCCTGGGTCGATATCGCGATCATCATAGGGATCAGCATTCCGATCACTGCTGGGATCGGTATCGTGGTCGTAATCAGTATCGTCGTTGTGATCGTCCTTGGAGTCGTTGTCATGATCATTCTCGGACTTGATGTTTCGATCGTCGCTGGGATCGGCACCGCGATCGCAACTTGGGATCGGCGTCGCAATCATTCCCGGGATCGCAGTCGTAATCATCATACCAAGATAATTACTCCGAGGTGTACCCATAATCTCTGGTCCCGGCAATCCTAATCCTTTGACGTGGTCCATATCATCTTCTCCCATCTAATCCCTGATCGATCGTGACAGACGTGGGGAAGGAAAATCTGTCAGCACTTCCCCACAGTCTAATTCGTTGTTTTAGCAAATCATGATGATTAACCCATCCTTGAGTTATGCAGCTACATGTACTGAACCTACATGTATAATTCTTCGAGTTAGATGGGGATAGGTGGCTAAAACGACGAATAAAGATTGTGTTAAGCCCGATGTCGTTGAATGGCTGGAGTAAAACCCACAATACCATGGTCGGGATCAGTCTAACTCTATTTATCGCTGTTGCGCTCTCGTAATTACAGGTAGATGTATGACATTATCGATTGACTTACGTACTTGGTACTTGAAGTCGAACAGAAACGGCGACTCGTACGTTGTCCGACACTTGGATATCAGCAATAGGTTATCCGGCTTTAATTGAGAGGTAGACCTGCAATGTATCAGGAATTGGCAATGGCATGACAATGTTGTCGCGTAAAGACGAGTTCGTATACTTTACGTTGTTGAGTAGTGTAAGGGACAGGAAGCAGTTAGCGACTTCTTCAGAACTAAAGCTATCTGTACTGTGTCTGTCGGTTGGGTCGGGCCTCGAAAACAGTTGTAGATTGGCTGTGCGAAGCTTGCTAGTGCTAGACGCAAGCCACCTATTTGGTTTTGTGGTATGTGAGTAGTGGTGGATGAAAGACTTAGTTTTAGCTTCGAGTTATGTTTACTGCTGGGAATAATTCTAATGATTTGCTCGTTTGTTTAGACCCCTTATCGGCATGACAACATTCGTGCAAGGCACAATACATACATGTATTACTTATATTAAGATTACTGCATGCCTAGTCGTCTGATCGAATTTAATCTTTTTTATGGGAGGGCGTTACCGCAACAAGAGTTATAATAATAATAATAATAATAATAATAATAAATTTATAATATAATGTGTGCAAGCTTCCAATTGGGTTTAAAATAAGGATTTTTATAATAGGTGCTCATTTTTTTCATTATACTAAATGATCCGAATTATCTTAAAACGTACTGTTGTTATAACTGGAATATTGCTCGTATAACTTGCGTCTGTGAGCATGTAATCCGCAGTGAACTGCTGCAGACGCGATACTCACGGCCGATCTGTTGGCATTTAAACAACCAGTGTGCGTATGGGTTCTCGTGTTGTGTCCGGTCTGCTGCTCCGCGAACAGAACCACAGGCCGTCTAGGGTTGTCAAGCTTGTAGCGCTTGGTCGCCGTCGCTGAAGGTTTGCTCCATCACTGGTGTAGTGTATCCCGGATTTTGAATCAACTTCAATACACAGCAGTGTGGGGGCTTAACCCGCAGGAACAAGAAGCCAAGTGTATTTAGTAAGCAGAATACAAACGGAAATGGGGCCAGATGCTCGCTCTCAAAAGCAGAAGGCATCGCTCGCAGGTAGAACCACCCAGGGAAGCCATGCAGCTGGCAGCGGATCAATGTGGGTGCTAAACCGTTGGAAGCTCCCGGTCCCTGCACTGATCAGCCCAAGTAGATATGCAGCAGCTTACTTGTTCGACATGCAAGCTGGGTACTAGCTGCCTGACCAGCACAGACATACAGTATCGATTGTCCTCAGTCGCTTGGCGTCGGACAGACCAAGATAGATCTGTGATCAAACTCTGTTGACTACGGTGGAATCCAAGCTTGACATTTGGTATCCACTACACAGCCCTCAAAGCTTGGAACCACATTTGCTATTCACGCACCGCGCAAATCAGTCTCAACAGGGACCAAAACCGAGTAGTGTACTCATGGTGAAACCAGCTGCCTTCTGTACGTAGGCACACAATGATTCCCCAACATCCCCCTGCTGGATGACATGGCAAGCTCCGCTGGGGTTTCGGTCACGTGTCGAACGAACGGGTCGGCTCCGCTAACACATTCCACATACCAGGGTAGGCTGGCTGGTCAGTAGCAAGGCAAGCCGCCATGACGCCCGACCACTACGTGCGGCGGCGACGGGCTCGGCGAGATTGCTGCTGCTGAGTGTTGGTCGCTCTTGCTCCAGAAGAGATTCCGCGAGCAGTAGCCGTCATCGAGCGAGTTAAGCAACCCTAACCCTGTCGGCGGTTATCAGCCTGATCATCCGGGTGCTTTTGACTGATCTCGTATTCTTGCACCGCTACAGCCCTGGTAACAGGCTGGCGGCGTCTCTTTTTACCAGCCGTTCGACGTCGAGTCGGCTCCCTGTCACACGAAGGTGCCTGATGCTTACTGGTATTTGATGGAGAAAAAGTTACAGTCGGCTGCGTCACCGACGCTAGCATCTGCGGACTATTTACCGTTATGTTTTGCCAATAGATATTGAGTTGGCGACCATTACTTCGAGTCACATAGTTCTCCACTAATAATCGGATTTCCTTGGACAGGTGTTGCAACGGCTCATATGAGTACTCAATTGAATGTAGGCCCTTTCACACAACCAGGATTTCATAGTCATTGATATCGGGATTCCATCTGTGGACCATGCGCCTCTCCACATCAATCATAATCCCCTGAGCCGCCACATGCTCCAGGCGTTCGTCTGTAATCTAGAGGCTGTCGTCGGCGTACATCTTTGACCGCGACGGGAGTACATCCGTCTCTTCACCAGTCACGAGATGTTGTACTCGAAACGAGGGTGCATCTGCACGCACACTCTATAGGGCCCCACCCATGTGACTTGCAACTTATTTCCATGCTTGCCATCTACACGCGAGCGCAGGACAAAGTCACCTTCTGCAAAAATTGACTAGTGCCTCGCCACGCTGTTGCTTCTTAGTCAGCAGTCGTTGTTTCTCGCGCTGATCTTCAACAGCGGCGTGTATAGCGTGTAGGCTGTTTCGTAGGTTGTTGAGGAATTGGGTTATCTCCGCACTGTCGGGAACGCGCTGCAGTTCACCGCATTCAACCAGATAGAACTCCTTCAGTTGGGTTGAACATTGCAGGCCTGTGAATAATGCGACGGGCGCGTGGTTCCCCCTGATGCAACGCCAGTGTGGTTCAAACTCGTCTGCACCATGGGAAACAGATAACCCCAGTCCTTGTAGTTGATCTTGTAGTCAAGTATCATTGAACGAATAACTTGTAATATATCGCTGTTGATGCGTTCAACTGATCCATTGATCCAAAGACAGTACGCTAGGGTGGACGTTTGTTGCGTTCGCAACCACCGGCTGAGCTCAGCAATGATCTCATTCTTGAAGTGGGTTCCCATGTCGGACACCCACTTAGTAGGAATACCAAAGCGTGAGTGCAAGGCTAGCATCGCCTCCGTCACGGCTCTGCTATCTGCTACCGCAACTAGCTCACAGTAGTGTGTGACGTGGTCTTTCAGGACCAGCAGCTACTTGCAACCGCCGTAGCTATCCACCATGTAGAGAAAATCAAAATGGATAACTTCATTGTGAGTGCTGCAATTGATCGTCTTCCCCCTTAAAGTTTATCTCCTCGAGAATGTAGGCACAACAGGCATTGTTTCGCAAATGCGGCCACGATTGTAGCGAGGGATTCGATTGCAAATCGACGTCGTAAGTGTGTCACCATGGTATGTTGCCCACGATGCTCTTGGCTACCACAGTGCGTCACGATGCAGAGGCGTTGGATCAGATCCTCAGCAGGTACCCGGATACAGCCTCAAATGGTGAGCAACCCTTCCTCGTTGCGATCTGAATTGGAAAGTGGCTCGTAGTGAGACTGAGCATTGCACAGCTCCACCAATGTCGGCCAGATGAAGGCGTAGTCATCGAGTGGGCGGAGAGGCGTAGTGCTAATGTGGTCTGAATCCGTCCCCGGTCGGGCACAGCGCCGCGCTGCTTTCATACGCTTGGAATTACAGGTGTGTGGTTGCCGGCCCACCGCAATATCATGCCTCCCCACATGTTGGCAGGACCAGGCACGTGTTCCACAACAAAACGGAAAATCGTTACTTTCATAGACCGTCGAAGTAGTTTACCTCGCATATGCTTCTTCACATTTTGATCAGAAGCGAAGACATGTACAAGGTTGCGGTGGTCACAGTACATTCTGAATTGTTTAGGTCGGAGCAACAGACAGTCCAATTTGTCTCATGCAGTGACTAGAGGCCCCACTTCCTTATCAATTACAGTCAAGTTGAGCTGGCAGCCCAAGAAAGTTCCACTCATGCACTGCCAGAACCGATGCTGTTGCTCAGTAACGGGCAATTTGGGGCTAAAGTCCAGCACTTGTGTTACTCGTAATGCCCATCCGACATCGCTTGCATCCGTGAAAAGACATGTCGTAGCATTGTCATCAGGGAAGTCGAGGGTTGCGGAGCTCGCTAATACCTCTTTAATCGTGTCGAAAGCCGCCCGCGCTTCCTCGATGAGATCCAAGTCAATACCGGCAGCTGAACGACGAGTTCGTTTCATGCTAGCAAGTGCGGCGTCGAGTCGTTGCTGGAGGGGAGCAACGGGCCGGGCAAAATCCACAATGCTCTCTCTCATACGGTTTATGGCGCATACGAACTGTTGCAGTTCGCCAACCGTCTTTGGATACGCCATTACCCGAAGCGTATCGATTCTATCGGGATCCCGATGGTAGTCCTGATGATTGATCCATTTTTCGCATCATTTGACCTCTGGAACAAAGTCGACTTATTGCGCTCAACTTCAGCCCAAATTTGTTGAGAAGGGCGAAGAGTTCCCCAAGCTTAACAATGTAAGTGTCAATGTCAGCTGTATAAGGAGCATATCGTTTATTCAGATAAGGATGTGTTCGCAGCGGAGGTTGGAAAAGAGCTTTTCCATAGTTTTTTTAAGGATGGCGGCATCGCTGCAACCTTGTGGCACTCGAAGTGGTGTGAAAATCTTCATAACGGTCAGGGGTTCTTGACACGACTCGGCCAATTGCAACTGCCAGAAACCCTTAAGAGAATCGAGTACACCAAAATGTTCCATCCACGTACGTTCTCCAACACTACCGAGAGGATAGGCATTACAGCAGCCATAACTTCCGTCATATCGTTAAGCGCACGATAGTCGGTAGTTTGTCGTAAGTCCATAAGCTCAGCCGACTTCTTGACTGGCAGAGCAGGACTTCCCAACGACTTTTTTAATTTCGATCCACCATTCGTAATGCAACCAAACGTACGTTATATTCATGGAGAAACTGTCGGGTGTGGGGAGGATACTTCTGTGGCTTGCATTTAGTGGGGGGTTGAGCTCGTTCACCCAGTCGCACCTCGAGCGGAGGCACGTTAGCTGGTGGGTCAGTATGAAGCTGTAGCCTCCAGATGTCATAAGCATGAGCAATCGCTCGGCGTTTCTCCACTCGTTCAAGTGTGAATCGTTGTTAAACGCACGGTTAATCAATCGCTCGACAGCAGCAAAAATATTATCATCACTTGAGTCTTCTCCTTCCAGATTAACAGGCGATTCATCTGCCTCAAGATCGATCCCGTCTCCACTGGTCTCGTCTTCAATGCACCCTGCTAGTTGTTCCAGTTGACGATCTACGTCAATTCCAAGAGTTGCCAGCGAGTCGTTCCCAACAATAAATTCATCATCGTCTGCGTCCACAAAGAGAACTTTAACACTATTTGTGGGTTCAACAGGACCGGCTGCGGTGTGAATCAAAATGTGGAGGTTTGGCTTCAGGTTGTCAAACTTGTTCCACATGCAAGGTGGGTTGGGCACTAGCTGCCTGACCAGCACAGACATACAGTATCGATTGTCCTCAGTAGCTTGGCGTCGGACACACCAAGATAGATCTGTGATCAAACTCTGTCGACTTCGCTGGAATCCAAGCTTGACACCTGGCATCCACTACAACTGGTGACGCGACGGGGGGGGGTGACCCGCAGTCGAGATGAGGATTTCTGCCCGACAAGCAGAATTGTTTGTGGAAAGTAGTGCACGCACGGACAACCCTCGTCTATAATTGGGCTAACGCTAATAGAACTATTGTACCTGCTCGCCTGTTATTTAACACTGCAGTGGTTTCATGGCGAGAAAGAGAGGGTATAAAAAAACCATGAGCGGTAGGTTTTTTAAAGTCAATTTTGTGATGGCATTTAAGTAGCTAGTACAGTTGCGACCTCGTTTTCGCGGTCGGTGGCCTCCAATAAACCGTTAGACCTGATAATCCGCACATTCACAGGATCGGCTTTGGGAGCAAGTGGGTGCACATCACTCCTAGCGGAGGGATTACGTCTTCTTTGATCGGTGTAAACTCGGTTGCCTCAAGCATTTGATGCAGAAACTTTTATTTTATATATTTGCCGAGTACTTGCAATGACACGTCGCATCTCCTCCTACACTACGCTGGCATTAGCTAAAACACGGTTCGCACTTAGCTTTATCTGAAGGCTCACACTGAGCTTTGTCAAAAGTTTCGCGCTGGGCAATCGTAGTCGCTCAAATGCTCGGCGCTTGAACAACTACCGAGTTCAAGACTGTAATTCCGGGGGGGGGCAAATGCACAGTTCTTGGTTTCCTCAAGAACAAGCGCAAATACAAGACATCCCCGAGACTCACGCCAGCCGAAAACAGCACTGTACAACAGATCTTCATACCTTGTTAACCTTTTAAATTTGTTATGGTCCACACTCCGCCAAGATGAGGGTCTCATTGTACCAACACGACTATACTAATACTTCTACTATTAATACATACTCTACCTCGGATATCAAGAAGAAGAAATCACATGTAAAAGTGTGTTTTAAACACAGGGTGCACACAGAGTTTACATTTTACATGAAGTCCAAGTATTACAGTAGATGTATTTGTAGTGGGCTTACTTAGCGCACTATTTTAGCTTACACGTGTGCGCGACGTGTAGGAGGACGCGTAGGTTTATTTATATTAGATTGAGTATACTTATCCCTGTAAGTATAGTTAACCTAAATAAAGAAGTATTAATAACCCTTTTTGGTAGAAATGAGAACTGAATTTGAATGTTAATTTTGGTTTTTCCTCCTAAAACTGATATGTATAAAGAGAGGATCTGCCAACAAATGGTTGGCAGAATCTCTGTTCTAATGCATGCTCCTTATTGGTAGATATCAATTGCTTTCTACCAATAGCGTCGTTTCCCAGTATTAATGGTGGTCACACTACAATATGGCCCACCCGAATGTATCCATTAGAGCATGTTGCACTAATGGGGTGGCTGGCCGAATGTTTAACCCCGCTACACCATCCCCCCGTTAGGACTTGATGTGCCGGTCTCGACAAATCAATCCAAAGACTTCTTCGGAAGGGGAATTCGTGCTCATTCGGAATGAGCATGCCAACGACACAGACTACTGGCACGCCTGCAGCAGGCGTGCCAGTGACGACTGGAAGCTCTCCAGCTTCAACGCCCGTCGTCACTTCAACTGTGACAACGTCAAGCTCCCCCAAGCGAACGACGTCACTTGGCGAGTACAAGAAGGCGCGCGGCAAAGCAACCTTAGCCTGCGATGGGCTATAACCTCATTTCGATGCCGGCAGTGATGCCGACATGGAAGGTGGCGAGGAAGACGAGGAAGCCTCGTCTTCAAGACACGATGAACCTGGTGTGGGATCGCGTCGTCCTCGTGAGGACGACTCGGACGCTTCGATCTCGAAGCGCTTGTGCAGCGGCAGCGATAGACCGCTCGATGAGGCAGGACCGCTGTCCAGTCCGCGGAGTGGAGGGAACTCCACTCCGTCTGGTGTTGAGGCGTCGCGCACTGGACCAGTGCGCGACCCGTGGATGCCGACTCCAATCGAGATGGAATCTCGCTTCGGCAATACTGCTCCGCCGGGTCAGCATACACTGTACTCGTGCGGTGGCATCAAGCACTATGACGTCACTAAGGAGCTCCACTTTCGTCGGGTGACGGATCAAAGACGCGATTACTACATCGGACGCGTTCATGAGCTCCGATGGTACGGGAATAAGAACACTTCCCGTAGAAGCAGAGTGCCCGAATGGCAGGCACTCTGTCAAAGCTGGGGTGCCTTTGTTGAAAACTTCAACAAGAACCCAGTTGGTTACCTTGAGCGCGTTCGCTCAGCGAGCGAACGCTATGAGCGCTTCTCCGAGCGCCCCAAGATTGAGCGACTGCACTGGGGTGCGGTCGAAGCGGGTATTCCGTGCGCGATGCCGATGGGCATGCGTGCTAGCGCTGCCACGTCGGGGCAGTGCTCGTGTCCGAACGCGACATTAACATGTACACGGGTGTCCGTGTGTCCGAGGAACTGAAGACTCTGCGCACAAACTTGATGCGCAGATGGCTTTGAGTGCTGCTGGCGGGCGGAGCACTCTACCGAGAGCTGTAGGTGGAGGCGGCGGGAAGACGCCACGGGTCTGGCACGCCAGACCCCACAGGTCGCTTGGAGCCTGTTGAACGCCTTAACACGGCTGAGTTTGCCGTATTGTGGCAGGAGCTGGCCCTGTTAAAGGCCCAGGTCGCTCAGGGCTCGCAGACAGCCTCGAACGTGCAGGTCGACCTTGGGTCGAAACTGAATAGCTCGAGCAGGCGTCGGCGCCGAGTCACGAAGACTAGGTGACTCGTGTTGTGCGTAAGGCTTCAGCCGCCCAACATAAAATGTTGGGTGGAGGCGCATGCTGGACGGTATGTCCAGCGTGTACGCGTTGCCGTGTTTCGCCAACACGGTGAAGGG
>BSXT01000916.1:0-19079 GCA_030267785.1 Phytophthora fragariaefolia | reverse complement strand
TTCTTTGGTCGCCGCGTCATTTTTGCTAATATGACGGACGGAGGACATTTTGGCGCGCAACCGAAACGGTTGGCGCGCAAGGACATAGACTTTTTACGTCTGTAAGAAGTCACCGACTGTTTATGCATTTAATACTAGAGATGAACTTTTTACATGTGTAGCACTGGATCCGTGTTATACGGTACTGTTTTAAATTGTGTCTGTTCAGAAACACTCTTCTGGCGTTCAACGCATCAATTTTGGTGTCGATATGATCAAATGGATCCACATCCTTCTTTGGTTCTTTGATGATCGCTCAAGAAGGTGTTGTCTGGTCGAGGGGAATTTCCATAAGCCAGTGAAAAATCACGGCCAGATGATTGTGATAATTGTAATACAGTACATGAAAGGACTTTAGAAGTCGAACGGCAGCACTTTCAATGATTTAGAAACGATAAATGGACCAGACAGCTTGAGAACCCCCTAGCATCCTGGGGCTGCACTCCAGACCCGCAGAAGAAAATTCAACTCTGGGTTCCGGCAACAGATCCGCTCGCGGGAAAGTTCGTCGCTGCCCCCCCTTCGCAAATACAGCGTAGCTCTCCTTTGTGCTGCGGCGACGCTCATGGTAACCATGCCACTAGTTCATATATCTGAGCTCTTGGGGTAAAATATTTGGCGAAGTTTTGAAGAACTGAGTCCCAATTTACTGTGTCGCAATCCTGCGATTCTATTGTACTGCTTTATGGGAATTTCTCTCCAGTCGATACTGAGACTGGACAACGGAATCCTCTCAGTGAAATCAGTTCAGCTCGAATTTCAATACGGTACATGTTCATACCATGGTATGTACAGTGGATACAAGATAAGTTTGCCGTTCCACCGTCTGACTCATTCACCAAGGCGTGTACCGGTCGGCACAGTAAATCGGATCAGGACGGGCTGTTTTTACTTTTACTTGAAATATTAGGTAGCGATCCAAGGAGAGAGACCCTCCGGTTGCATGATTCCACAGTGCAAAGCCTAAAATGATTTTAATCATTTTATTTAAAAAATCAACTTAGCCACCATATTATATGGCTACTCCGAGGGCTGACGAACCGGCGATTGTGATTCCGTTGATTTTAATCTTATTAAATGACTATTACTGCATTGGAATTTGCAGCACCTGTTATGAATAGGCGCCATGATTATAGCTCAAGGTCAATGTGTAATTTGGGCTGGAAATCGTGGATATGCTCCGTCACAGCTGTAGTAATAAGCCTGTTCCTTCGGCAAAGGGGTTCCTACATCACAAATGTTCTGCGAAATCCGCCATTAACCAAGACTGTCACACGGCAAGCTGTGGCTGGCACTCGATGCGTACATACGGTAAGTGCATGTACACATCCGCGCAAAGCTTACATCGCCATCTTTCTTTGGATTGGCGTGTGCAATCGACATCGGGTTTTCTGACACTTAACCAGCGGACGGGACGCGCTGCCCTCGCCCAGTAAAACCAGTCGGTCCATGCACTTCATTTCGCGTACAGACTTGCTCTGCCAGAGGGGCAGCATTTTCATGTAATTGTACGTGTACCGGTACTTGCACAGTGGGTCGTACATCGAGATAATACGGAAAACGCGTGTCCACCAGGCAAATCTTGTCCCCCCATTCGAGTGTACTTAGTACGAAGCATGGTGGAACACATCGCAAGGCTCGCGACATTAAAGGTAAGGTTTGCAAAATGCATACTTAAGTATACCGATATTGTCCTAAAGACGCAGAGCACTCCTGATACAAAGAAATTGGTGCATGCACTGATGCACCTTAATTAAGAGTTTGCATACCGGTACCTGCCGGTACACGTAGGTTTCACAAACAAAATCGCATCCGGTATTATTTATTTATTTATTGCGGTTTGTTAGGGCTGCGTGTTCCCGAATCCGCGCCGGGCGCGGATTCGCGCGGCGCGCCGTGCAGCGGAAAAATCGCATTAGGTAACTAGGCCTTTAATTGCTATGTTCGTAAGGTGGAAAACAAGGTTGTCCAATTGATAGGAAATAGTACTGTACATGTATATGTATGCGTGTATGCGATTGAAAATCCCAGCTGATGCCCGAGAACCGAGACTTGGGACACTGGACGAGATTTTGCTGCAAGATGAGCAGGCGTTGAGGAGCATCCAACGCTGTCATTGCTGCATTGCCCATTCTACAATTTGCTTTCTGGCCCACATCCAGACCAATTCACCAACACAAAAATGAAGGTTTTCATTGTCGCTGCTATCGTCGCCGCTGTTGCGGCTACTGCCTCGGCCAACTCGATGGGCAACATGCAGACTGATCTGACAAACCCGCCTACGGCCACTTACGCCGCCGGTACTGACGTTCTTGGTTCTTCAGACGGTACGACCGGCAGCAGCATGACCACTTCGTCGGGTGACAGCACAACCACCTCCTCGGGTGACAGCACAACCACCTCCTCGGGTGGCAGCACAACGACTTCGTCGGGCGACAGCCCGATCCAGTCGTCCTCGAACGGATGGAGTGTGCCAACGACTTCCACAGGCGGATCGACCGAGACCGGTGCTTCCAGCGAGACTTCCACGGGTGGATCGACCGAGACCGGTGCTTCCAGCGAGACTTCCACGGGTGGATCGACCGAGACCGGTGCTTCTAGCGAGACTTCCACGGGTGGATCGACCGAGACCGGTGCTTCTAGCGAGACTTCCACGGGTGGATCGACCGAGACCGGTGCTTCTAGCGAGACTTCCACGGGTGGATCGACCGAGACTGGTGCTTCTAGCGAGACTTCTACGGGTGGCTCCGCCGCCACTGGTGCATCCAGCGAGACTTCCACCGGCGGTTTTGCCGAGACGGGTGCTTCAAGCGAAACTTCCACTGGTGGTTTTGCGGAGACCGGTGCTTCCAGTGAGACTTCCTCGACGGGATCCAACAGTTGGAGCACACCAGCAACTTCTTCGACGGGTTCGTCCACGGGTTCAAACACCTGGAGCACTCCTTCGACTCCGTCTACGCCGTCGGCTCCATCCAGCTGTCGTCGCCGCCTTCGTGCTTAATTGTCGTGTCGTCGGTGGAATGAGGCCCAACTTGGCACAGAGCTATTAGAACGCCAAGACAACAGTACGCCTACAGTTGTCTGTGCACACAGTTGGTATGTGTCTGGTGCGAATCGTGTGTGTGAGCGCTGTATTGAGGGAAAAGAGAAAGATCGTCAACGTCACCCATGATAATGATATGCTTCTCAATACAAGTTACATTTGCTGTATTAATTCTCTAAAATAAATCTCTGAAATTTATTTCAGAGTTAAGGAGTGGCTCCCAGTGACGTCTGATTATGCAGCATCTACTGTAGTACGTACTACGTAGTAATTTACTCCTTTTAGTACTACTAGTAGTAAAATATTAATAAAAGTAGTATATACTACTAGTAGTGTATATTGAGAACATTTAGCTACGTTAATAAATTTCCTGCGTGCTGCCTGTTACCTCAACTAAGTTGCATTTTATCGCTGCTCGCTAGCCAGTGCTAGACTGTTTATAAGAAGAAGAAAAAATAAATAATAGGACATTATAGTTCTTTGTGCAGTGCATCCAAGATGTCCATCTGCCACTGGGTTGTTCCTGAAAACATAAATCTTACTGGTAGCAAATGTGCTAGAAACAGACACCGACATAAAAGAATATGGCACGCTGATACACTCCTGAAAACGATCCGTTTTGCCAATATCGAATTGTGGTATTTATAAAGTTTAACCATTACTTGTGAAGCGCTTCTGGCAGCCTTTGCCAAGCGATATAGAGCTTCCACTCGTCCCGTCCGAGAGGTAGTTGTGCCTCCATCGTCTCGAGGAAGACCTGCACTTCGTCTGCGCTGAAGTCTGCACCTCGTCCTCCAGCGACAAGACGCTCTCGACCGAGTATGTGTGTAGTCGTCGGCGAAGCTTGGATGGTCATGAGCACAAGAGCGAGTGATTTCGAGTGAGAGGCGTTATTAAGGGCGTGGTCGGGGAACGATCGTTTCGAGTTTTAACCGTCTTCGAGGATAGGACGACATTTTTCCTGATATTTGATTGGCTAGCTGGAAGCTCGATCGGCTCACCAGATCGTCTCAAATTCGCCCGTACTGAGACGAGTAA
This sequence comes from Phytophthora fragariaefolia, assembly GCA_030267785.1. Taxonomy (NCBI): domain Eukaryota; phylum Oomycota; class Peronosporomycetes; order Peronosporales; family Peronosporaceae; genus Phytophthora; species Phytophthora fragariaefolia. Next base: position 14,959 of record BSXT01000916.1, on the reverse strand, counting down.
ATCACCAGTCTCAGGCCACCTCGATCGTCTTCGTAGCCAAGGATTTGATGGGGCTGGAAAAGTGCGCCACTGTGGCAGTCGGCGCCGCAATAGGAGCTGCTGTTATGGGTGCGGCTGCGGCTACACACGCGGCAATTTGTACAATTCGCAAGGATAAGGAAAACATTATCACACTGACACCACCTGAGCTCGCCTCGTTGCTGTCAAACCCTGCGTATGATTCCTGGTTTCGCAAGAACCTCAGGTGTGGCCAAGCTGCTTTCGCCCGCCTGTGTGCTATTCTGCGCCGCGAGTTGAGCGATTAAGAGCTAGATTGCTTCGTCAAGGAGCACACGTTCGATGTGAAGGTTGCGTGCTCCTTTTTTTCTAGGCTCACAAGGTGGGTATAGAGAATCAACAACGGCTTTTGCAATTTCAAAGTCATGGGCTCTGAATGTAATTGATCTATTCATTAAGTCTTTAAGAAGATCGCTACACAAGTATGTTTATTTCCCCCGAAGTAAAGAAGACTGGAAAAGAATAGAGAGTGTATTTCAAGCAAAGGGCGGGATTCCTGGTTTGGTCGGAGCTATTCTCTACCTAGAAGCTGCACCACGACGAATTAAATCCAACCGTTCTCGGATATTGTCACTATGTAGCTTCAATTGCTCGCTCTGGGCCTGAATTTGTAGCAGGGGCTGTGTGTTCTGAGCGTTAGCAAGCTTACTTTGCTGTTGAAATACATCTATTTGCTGCTGAGCAGCTTCCGCAAGTCCGTCACCTCCACCGCCTTGTGCCGCTGCGAGGCGTTTGCCTAACGCCCCCAAGCCTTCGCAACAATCCTTTTGCAACTGCACTCAGACTAGCCTCTACGCACTCGCCTGGGGTGTGCTTGAAGCGCTTGGTTGACGGCTCACCGCTTGTGACCGAAATAATGCGGTGCGGCGTGGTTTCTGGATAGACGGCGGTGATGCTTCAGATATACTGGCGCTGTCACCAGCAGCGGCAATTGTGTCCGCGTCTTCTGTGCTGAGATGCGGGCGGTTGTTCATGCCTGTGGTCTCCCCCCAATAATCCTTCATTGTCGAGTAATGCTTCGGACGGCGGATAGAACTACTGGTCCCTGTGGGAGCTTCAGCCGCCCGCGCAGATGCCCATTTCTGCTTCATGTTTTTCATCTGCACGAATCAATAGACCGCACTTAAGATGTATGCAATGAGTAAGTGTTCTGTACTGCATAGGTAGTTGTTTAGGGATTTACCTTAGCCTGGCACTGCTGGTCTGTGAACACCTTGCTCTGGTTCACCGACAGCGTAGATGCTAGCATCGACCACGCAAACTTGGTACGCTTTGTATCTTTCGTGTTCTTGAAGCGACCATCCAGCTCCTTGTAGCGTAGGCAAAACAGCTCTTCGACATCCTCGTCGTTCCAGCTTGCCGTCAACTTCGCAGCTCCACCTCGGGCAGTGCCTGCTGAGGGCGCTGCGGCGGGCGCTGATTCTCTCGCTGCAGTTACAGCCAATCCGCTGTCACACACAAACGCACCGGCAGCACCTGGAATTTGACGAAGAGGAGCTGCACTTTCATCTAGGGGCGCAGTACTCGCAAGCATCGCGTCGGTGGCGAGTGGGGGGGGGCAGCCGAGTTCATGGGTGTGGTGGTGGATGGGCTCGAGGATGAGTGTGTATGCTACACAATGAAGGCGAAGACGATCTGGGCTAACCGACCACATCAGCTTAGGTTTAGACCTGGTGAAGACGATCAGAGTCGAGCTCATCGTTCCCCGACCCCGCCCTAAAAGACGGAGGTAACGATTGGCAGGAACGCACCCTCAACCGGCGACTAAATTCGATTTTGTGCGTACTAATCTTCTCCGTAAAGGTCCGTACGTCGAGCAAATTTGTGGCGTATTTCGGTCATAAACTAAGCAAGTGGGCGTCACAAATATGTGTTTTCAGGAACGATCCATTCACCGACACGCCTTCGCTCACGACACACGGATTACGCTGTGCGCGCCTTCTTCACCCCACACGTATTCTCCGTTCCCTACTTGCCTGCGTGTGCGTGCAGGAAGAATGGAATGGATAAATGGAGTGTTTGACCTTTTTTTTAGATAATAATAGTGCATTGCGAACTGAATTCAAAGTGTCCATCACGGTGAAAGTTCTGAAGCTACTTCACATCGCCACACGCTGCCCTCGTGGAGACCTTCCGAACCCACCAGCTCGATAAAAATGCGTGCTCGTAGTCTAAAACCAATTCCAGAGGTTCTTCGTGCAAATCACGACTTTGTTAGCGCCAGGTGCATTGTGCGATTGAGGGATCCTACTGTCGTACAACTGGTAATAACACTAGCCGAGCGCCGCCGCTACGCGGCGGTGGGTTTACGGTAGGTCCCATCCCGTTCCGCTCGCTGTGCCAGCTCGCTCCACTACAGGGCAGGCCCACCTCCGCTTCGCTCCGGTGGGCTTTTGTGTTTTATTATTCATAGTTAGAATATTATTTATGTTGTCTTATATATACCAAAAGTGAGGTTAGTTTACATAGAGTTTTGTATCACTACGTCAGATTGTATTCACCTTAATGTAAACCTGTCGATCTTCATAATTGTAGTTATGCTAGATACTACTCGTACATCTTGCACTTTCATGCTGCGTGAGCACACGGATGTACAGACAACGACTTACAAAGCCGGCACACTTATTGACATCCTCTATTAAAACACGGCAAAGTTCTGATTGGACGAAAAAAATAATATTCAAAATGCTATTATCAGATCAATATTTTTGATTCGCTAAAAAATGGCTAATATGGAGGTCCGTCTGTATCTATTTTCACTAATGCCGGCTTTTTAAGTCTGCCGGCTTTGTAAGTCGTTGTAAGTAGTTCTATCGCTTCATTCCATGCCATTGTTCCGGCTATGCGTCATGTATCGCAAATATCCAGTGTGTTACGCTAATCTAGTCGCTATTAAGTCTTCCGTCTGTCGTTTGTTGTCGGGTAGCAGACATTTTAAATCTTCGTGCCTATCGTGTTTAGAGTATGCGTTCCAATTTGTGTCGCTAACATTCGCACCAAAATGTATCCTCGTACAACCGCGTAATCGTACGAATGCTATGAGTACCATAACCGAGAGGACATGTCCCCGCGCCTCACCCATCTAATATTACGAACCATCGTATGTTTCCGTCGTCGTTTCATTCCACGCGACCGCAGTCGATTCTCTAATATCGTCCGTCTAACTGTGAGCACACCCATACTTGTGTCACTCTCGTCGTGCCAGACAATCCTATTATTCAGCGTTGATCAGCTCGCGACCATAGTCGTTCAATACGTTCCCATAAGTCCTGCGTAGGTACATACTATGCAATATTATGTACATCGTACTGTACTATGTACTCCTATCTGCTTACCTATCGTGTTGTTATCCTATGTCGGGCGACGACCCAGCCTAGGCTATGGTATACTATGCGGTACAGCAGTCTTGTTCCGTGCATATGCAATTCCAATTCCAATCGCGAGCACTACTGTATACTATGGCCAGTCTATCGCATTGTAAACGGTTCTATGTACGCATATCCTCCGAAATATCGCTACACCATCCTAGTCTATGCGGGTCGTCAATATAATGTGCTATGCCGTCGTGGCGGCCCTCGACCAACTTATTTTTAGCCAATTGGTCATATCACGAAGTGCGATTTGGTGTGGACCACCCGACTCCAATGTCAACCTATCGGTTGCCGAGTAAAGGACTGTCGGCCAATGCGGAGTCGTGGGCCGGTATAGGTTTAGTGCTATAGTTGTCCAGGCCATATCGCGTACCCATCTATGTCCAGGTTGTGGGCGCCCAATCTGTGTTCAGCTTAAACTAATTCGTACTATGAGGGGAAGCGTACACCGCTCATCTCGTGCAACAGCGCGCAAAATAGGGAATGTAAGTTGAAAGTACTCTATAAGTACGATTATGTAGTCCACATTACAATGATGTAGTCACATTCATATTGTGTAGAGACCACGGTACAATTTCAGCTAATGAGGTTGTTCTCGCTGTCGCTCGGCAGCGGAAGGGCCAATCGGGCGCCGCCTTCGCTGTGCTTGGCATCCTTTTGTGTGGACCACAAACCTGTAAATCACACTTCGATGTACGACATTTGATGCCCGGTTTGTGTCCATGTTCAGGTACCTCGACTGTTTGAGCACCCTTACGCCAGCGCGGCAAGGTTTGCCATGTTGCCAGGTTAAGTGCGTTTTCATGTTCAACACATAGTTTTATGTGGTCCCCATAATGTAGCCAGAGCCGCCTTCGCTACGCTCGGCAGCCAAAAGTTGTTTTGGCCAATCAGGGCCGCCTTCGCTTCGCTCGGCAGCCAAAAATATTTTCGGCCAATCAAAAGTACGGATTTGCGTGACAGGGATGCGTTACTGACAGCCTTACTCCAATTAGTAGTGTAGGATTGTGCACCAGACCAGCGCGCCGTACTCGCCACAACAGAACGGGCTAGCTGAAAGAATGAACCGCACGCTCGTTGAGATGGCTAGAGCTATGATGCACTACATGGAAGTTGATCGCCAGTGGTGTGGTGAAGCTGTGATGACGGCGGCACACAATGTCAACAGGGTCCCGAACACCGCGCGCCGCGACAAGAGCCTCTTTGATGTTCTCACTGGTGTGCAATCAGTGCTCGATTATTTTCGAGTGTTTGGCGCACATGGATATGTTCACTAGGATAAGAGCAACAGGACGAAGTGGGACGCGCGATCTCATCGGTGTATTTTCTTGGGGTATGCGGATGGGTCAAAGGCATACCGTGTTTGGGATTGCGAGGACCAACGACTTGTGAAGACACGAACGGTGATCCTGGATGAGCGCGCGCCTGCGCGGTACCGAGATGCCATTTTGGTGCATGACGGTGATGGCCAGCACCAGCCTCAGGCCGCTGTGGACGATGCCGATGAATTTGTGCCCTCGGATGCGCCAACTTCTCCAGATGCACCGGCTACGGGGATGGAAGTCGACGAGACGGGAGAGCAACCGTCGAGTATGGAGGTGAATGATGCTCCAGCTTCGGAGCCTTCGTCAGTGGTTTCGCTTGCGGGGGCCTCTCAGCCTAACCTGCGCGGGATGAGTGATAGGATGCGTTCAATCGAATCACGGACAAGAACTTTGCGTATGGGCGGATCTGAAGGTGCACGTGATGAAGGTCAAGTACCCACCGTTCGCGATAGCTTTATTCAACTCCCTGCACTGTCGTCCTCAAAATTGATTGCAGCACCAGAACCCACCAGATCATTGCCTTCAAGTGAGAATCGCATTGTTTTTAGCGGTGGTTCAAGGCCTGGCCGCGGCTTCCGTGATCAACAAACGAGGATGCTGACTAGCTGTGACGAATTCAGCAGTGAAAACGGTGCGATTCCTTTACTGACCAATGAACCACACATGACTACCCAAGCTGATGAAGGTGACGGTGAGCCAAACCCCAAGCGCCCCCGACTGGATGAATATGAAATCGCGTTGGCCGCAACGGATGTACCTTCCAGCTACAAAGAGGCTATGGCTTCACCAGAAGCAAAACACTGGAAAGAGGCTATTCGGCAGGAAATCAGGTCTCATGTTCGCAACCACACGTGGGACTTACTCCGGCGTCCTCACTCTGCAAAAGCAATCGGTTGTAAGTGGGTATTTGCCCACAAGTTTGATGAGAAGGTCAACATTGTGCGCTACAAGGCTCGTTTGGTAGCTCTCAGATGTCTGCAGATGCGTGGTGTCGACTACTACTACACTTACTCACCTGTGGTAAGCTCCAACACTGTCCGTGTGTTCCTTGCCGTTTGCTGCGGCATGCGCCTGAAAACCCGACAATTCGACATCGAGACTGCTTTCCTGAATGGAACACTCGATGAGGATGTGTACATGGCAGTCCCTCAAGGAGTTCGTGCTGATGGAGGTCTCATTTGCAAGCTACGTCGAAACCTTTATGGCATCAAACAAACCGCCGCGGTATGGTTCAAGACCATTCGAGCAGCTTTCATCGATATGGGATTTGTGCAATGTCGTGCCGACTCATGTCTGTTCGTTCGCACCGGTAAGAACGGGCAATCTCCCGTATAGATCGTTCTCTACGTCGATGATCTACTAGTTGGGTGCGCGACGGATGCTGAGGCGGACGAGATTTGCACGGCGCTGAGCTCGCGATTTACCGTAAAGTCACTCGGTGATGCGATATTTGTGCTGGGAATGGAGATCGACTATTCAGTGGAAAAGGGGGAGTTGACGGTGAAGCAGACGCAGTTCATTAATCGGATGCTCGAGCGGTTCAGCCACGTGGATGCCAGCCCTGTCAGAAACCCTGCAGTGCTTGGTCAGGACCTCGCTCCAGATGACTCCCATGACATGCATGACGATGAGCGGAGTTATCACGAATTAATCGGATCTCTTCTGTACGTCGCCAATGCTACGAGACCCGATGTCAGAGCGACCCTGTCTACACTTTCGCAATATCTGGACTGTCCACGGGAAATGCATTGGCGGGTAGCGTTGCCGGTTCTCCACTATTTGAAGGGTACAGCAACTCGCGGAATTCGGTTTCACTGCAGTTCGAGCAACCGAACCGGGATCAGAGCCTACGCAGACGCAAACTGGGGTGGAGACAAAAAGACCCGGCGCTCGACATCTGGTGTGTTGCTTCTACTTGGAGGAGGGTCAGTCGTCTACAAGAGCGAACGCCAAGCCACTGTTGCGCTGTCGTCCGCTGAGGCAGAATATATGGCGCTCGTCCTAGCAACTCAGGAGGTGCTTTGGTTGCGCAACGTGCTCGCCGCGATGGGGTTCAGCGCTGAAGGTCCGACCACGTTGCAGATGGACAACAAATCCGCGATTGGCATGGCTACGAACCAAGGGTACACGCCGCGAGCCAAGCATATCGAAACATATCGACCTGCGAGCGCATTTTGTGCGAGATCACATTGAGGCTGGACGGATCAAGCTCGAATACGTTCCAACGGAACATCAGCTGGCAGACTTCCTAACTAAGGCAGTGCCGACACCCCGTTTAGTGCAGCTGTGCAAGGCGAGCGGGATCTTCGATGTGCAAGTTGAGGGGGAGTGATATGCAATGTGCAGCGGCGGTCCTGCTACATCACGTCACATATTGTGTGTCGCACACAAGGACAACTTGGACAGGAGTGACGGTCATCGAAATTTCGCGAAGGACAGATCAAGTTTTCCAGGGATTCAAGATGTAGAGCTACGAAGAGGTGACAGCTTAACTCTCTCTGTTAATCTCACTTTCCATTCTGCGCTGCAAGTACCAAGTCTAAATTAAACATGGGGAGGTGCCCAGGCCTCTTAAAAGTAGGCATACAACTACATGTACATATCTACCTAACTTAACGCCAGATAGGCATACATAAAGTATACATTATTCAAGTCAATTGTATTAGCTACGTGTATTCCTAGCAGCGCGTTCAGACAGATCAAGCAAGCTGAAGTACTGCTGCAACTGAAGCTGCCCTTCCATTGCATAGTTGGTTAGGGCTGATCTCTGTGGGCTCTTGATTTGCTTCAAGACGCTGAACTCACTCTCCACTGGGTGCGTGCCGGGCGATATTGCTGCCATTCCAGCAACAAAATTTGTTGCAGTTTGCAAGCTGCATTTAATGTAACCAGCAAACTGTACTTGCCCTCGCAATCTATATCAGACCACGCTTTAAGAAACGTAGGTCAATCCACACTTTTACGGGTCGATGGAAATTGGTGCCGTCCCTGTATCGATCGACCAACTTCTGTCTTTGTTTATTGCCACTACTTCATTTTCATTTTTCAGGTGAGGTATATTGTGTCCATTTAGTTCTACGAGGTCCTAACGAGCAAGTTGTCACTACAGGCTGTCGAACTAATCGAGCCTTGTGGGTCTCGATGAGATTGCGAAACTGGAGATCGTTGTATGTCTACCGGTCGTTCAGGCTGGCGGGCTATCGTTTCACGGCCCTCTTCGATTCTGATGCGGCCCGCACTACTAATCAACGACACAATTGCCCGGCTCATACAATGAACTAATGCTTCTTGTGCAGGCTTTTCTAGAGCTTCCTACAAATGCAGTGAATAGAATGATGCTCCGCACAAATGAACTTTGACTCGTTTTTCGGCAATGCCTGGGGCTGTGCCTTCTATCTCGTCTGATTAGTATTTGAGCTGCAGTGCGTTTATAAGATCGGATAGTGCAACGTATTGGCCTTGCATGGTAATATGCTTGTACTGAACTGAGTGGAAACAATGACGAAAAAGCTCGGCCATATCCGCCACCATGAACAAAGCCACCAAGACTTAGAGGAATGCGGACGCTGCTTCTCAGTTTGCATTTTTACCAAAAATTCGCAATGCTTGCTCTTGCGGGCGGTTGCAACTACTAATTGCGGGTGTTTGCAACTAATGGTCGCGGACTGTGATCCGGAGTGGTTTCAGGGCGAAGCGGAAGTAGGCAACTTGAAAAAGTAGGATTATGCATTCTGCACTTTCTCTTTACGCAATGCCTAGTTTTAAGAGACCCGGGGGTGCCCTGTGCACGGGCATAAACCTTGCGTTTGGGATGCGAAGCGGGGCGTAACCTTAACGGCAGCATGATAGCTTACGGAGCGAAAACTGATAATCCTCCCCAACGGACTACTGAAGTGGATGGATACACAAAGAGCGATTGTTGGAGAGATATCAGGGTACTTCTCAGCCATTTCTAGACCGACTACTGCAGTTCATCGTGGCAGTATTTGTTTGCATACTCAGACGAAGTGAGTCACTCAAGTTAATATTTAACTTGCTATATTGAAGGTATTCTAGAACTCTAGAAGTACGAATGCACTGCAACAATATGGAGCCTAGCCACTCCCCACTCTGCAATTTGCAATGTGGTGCAAGCGCTACATGTTTGCAGACGAGTAACAGCGACGGATTTTATGCAGCGGGGCTGCCGTAGCGTGCGTCAGAGGAAGCCGTAGACTCACCGAGTCTGAGTACGAGTCCGTACGATCCCTATCTACGGACTCCTAGAGTCTAAAGCGTTAACACCAAGGCAACTAGACGCTACGTGTCTTTTTCCAAACTGATTTATTTATTGCTTAAATACGGCAATGCCGCATGATGCGAACCTATGTAGTTTTACTATCTACCATAGTAAAACCTAATCAAATGCATCCTGACTGGCTCACGAGCCACCTACTGTTTCTTTGTTATTTTTTTGATCCAGTACTGATATCTGGTTAATACCAGGTACTGTTCAGTTAATATGTGCCACACACACACCTGTGTGTTCCACACTGTAACCTCGTGTGTATCACACAGTAACCTTGTATGACACATACTGTGGTATAGCGCTTTCCGCATTTAGGCCAAGGATCGCGTACTTTGGCCGGGTCTGTGGAGCTAACCAATCGTACCCAAGACACCGACCCGGGAGTTTCGAGTAGGTCCGAGAGTTTCGGATATTTCCGAATCTGAGGGGTCGCCGATCTTATAGGAGGTCGGCGAGCCTAGAGGGTCGGTCAGTGATTGAACTTAGTTTTAGTATTGGAGAGGCTGTAACTGCCCAGTTTCATTTGATATTAGTATAGGAACCTGTAGGAAAGGCCTTCGGGCCTAGCGAAGTTAAAGAAAGAAATACAGAGTGGAATATTCGGGGTCCAACACAAACGGGACGCAGCGACTCCTCAGGTAAGCCGTCCCCGTGAACTAGATTATGCCCACTGCTGAGGTCGACTGTCCGGTGTGACGGAAGCGACCTCGGCCAAGTGGTAAGTCCAAGAGCGCGTGTGGTGGTGTTCTGGACGTCTGTCCCCGGGGCAAGGAGCTCATCGAGCGTACGAGCGCGGGTTTTCGGTCCGCTCAAGCGACATAAAGTCGGTGCGGTCTTGCACCGACGGCCGGTCAAGGCGAAAGCCGCCGTCCATCCTTTGGTGGAGGGCACGGGTTCGAGGAGGAGAAAAAAGAGGTGAAGGAGGAGGAGAAGGAGAAGAAAGGCGGCGAATTAAGGGGAGCGTGCTGTCTGCTCGTGGCACGGCTCCTGGGAGACGGCTTGGGAGGCACCTGAAGGGCACCACTACACCGCTGTAAACGGACTGGGCGATCTTCGGATTCGCCCGACAAGCCAACGCTCGCCGAGCGTAGGTGTTGTGGGTGGAGAGTGGGAAGCTAACGAGTTTTCGCCCGTCTGCTACACCACAACTGGTGCCGCGACCCGGGAACAGGGTGGTTGTGGCACTTTTAGGTCCTTTCAAGTCAACGAGCAAGCAAGAGAAAATGGTCACGACGCCGGCAAACACAAAGGGCACGACTCCAGTGACGATTGGAGGAAGGCCATGACGCGAGGCAAATTGAAATTTCGAAGAGTTGCCATGTCGCAGCCGCCCGGTCCCCAGAACTGGATGTTTCGAGTGGAGAGAGAGTGGCCCAAGATGGCACAAGAGCGGGGCTCTCAGGGATAAAGCCGGTTGAAGATCTTGGGTTCAGGTTCCGACACGGATAATGCTCACCAGGCACGGAGGTGTTCCACCCGAGAGAGGCCTATCTCGGGTTGGTGTTGTAGCACCCTGTCCGGCCGCCGATTCCTTTGACGGCAAGAACCCATGGGAAGGGGCCAAATGCCCCCGGTGAATGTATCCCGGGAGGCAGTCTGCCTTGATGTGATCGAATACCGTTTCAAGACACCCATGCTCCCAGCACTCTGAAGACAACCCACCATGCCCAAGAAGGTCACCACTCGAATACTCTGAGGCATTAGATTGCTCTCCAAGATAATCCCAAGTTATCAAGTGGAGCTACGCTCGAGGAACTATTTCGTTTCTCCTAAACCAAGTTCCAAGTCGACACTTAAGTGTTCCAACCCACGACCAGGTTACGTACCAGCTACTCATCCCGAAAGATCGCTTTGGATACTCAAGTGACCAAGCTGTCAATCCAAGTGACGAACCCCAAGATGGTCTACAGGTTGTGCATCTCGAGAGACCCCCTGACAACCTGAACGAAGAGCAACCCAAGTACCCGGTGTACCCACGGAGTTTTCGGCCAATGCATCAAGCCCCAGGAACGTGCCAAGTCAGGCATGCCGCCGACCAAGACGCCAATCCAAGCGACGACTTCAGTTCACTATGGAGTCAGAAGTCACGAAGTCTCGACCGTGCAAACAGATCCCAAGATCCAGATGCTACCCCGGTCATCAATGATGAGTGTGCGGCTACCAAGAGTTCGACGTGGCGCTCAAGTATGCAAGAGTCAAGTCACTCCGAAAAGGCGCATGTGTTTCGAGCAGAGGAGACCGTTGAAGATCCAGATACCAAGAAAGATTGAAGAAATGAAAAGAATTGATAGCCATAGAGAGATAACCTTAAACAGAGTTTTTTTGCGTTCTAAAGCACAAGTGTCTTCCACTGGACTCTGCCTTGTGTATTCCGGACGTATATTCGCTAAGGGCCCCGTGCTTGGAGGACTGCCCGAAGGAATTTGGCCCGGGAGCCCCAGCATATCGACGGACGTTCAAGGCCACGCGGACGTGTGAAAACTTTCACTGCATATCAACCCAAGTCAGGTAACGGACTGACCTCTCGGGTTGGCCCACCTGTTTCATTTGTTAGTTGCTGGTGGCCAACTCGAAAGAGGAAGCCCCAGCATTTCATATTCTACTGCGGTTTTTCGGGAGGTAGCAGCAATCACCCCCCGGAATTTTAGTCTGATTGCTTGAGATAGGATTGTATTTGCTTTTCCCTTGATTTTTCGAGGGTGGTGCGCGTTGGGCAACTCGAACCCACCTGTATTCTAGATTGCAACCATATTGACAGGCTGCATATTGTATATACGACCTCTGTATTGTTATTGGTTATCTGGAGGAAGGTCTTTGCTCGTGATCTTACCACCTTTCTGGATCTCCCAGCCAAGTTGTGCCTGGAAGTTCACTGTATTTCCTGTATTCAATTGATTGCAACATCTCCGTAAAAAAACGGTCCGCCGACGATAAACGACACCGATAGGGATTGTACAAGGTCACACCCCGCCGACTCGAGTCACATTCCATAGTGTGTTTCGGGTTTCCCAGGGCTAGCACAACTCGAAAGACCACTTGCCCTGGGCGCGCTATACACCCTGGACGGCAAAGGCGTTCACCCGCCTCGCCACAGCCAAGCGCGCGGCCGAGATCGGCAGACGCTGCGACGAAGGCGACGGCCAGTACGCCGCGTTCTGTCAAGTTCGACCGGGTCGGCGATCAAGACCATGGAAGTGATGATGATGGAAGTGAAGATGGATTGGAAATGAAGGGCCCGAGGCCGATACTGGACGACGACGAGGTCGATGAACTAACCATGGGGGACGGGAAGTCGGGTGCACCGCACCCGATCGCTCGCCGACTGGGGTCGGAGTTCGACGAGGTCGCCCCAGCTCGCGCTTTGGCGCCCGACGAGCGGCCGACCAGAGGGAGTCGACCGCCGGTGAACGGTGATACCCTGAATGTGTACAAGATACTGGGACAAGCTGGGCGATCGATGGTCGCCACAAGGGCGTGGATGATGATGTTTGGTCCAACGGAAGTTGGTGGAGCCAAATAGGTGACGCTCGAGAAGGAGCTGGCGAGTCCAATCGACAGCTCCGGATTGACGCAACTCGCCGAGCAAACCAAGCGCCTGCTAGAAGCAAAGGGTTTTGAGTGCGCCACCATGCCGTCGAAGGTCGCTCTGCAAATCTGGAAGCTCGGCGATGCAAGCGCTGAGCTCACCAGATGGAAGCGCAAGTTGAAGGACTCGTTCGGTGTTCGAAGCTCAACGACGGTACGGAAGCTCGACGGGATCGACCCGAGTACTGTGCCACTACCGTCCATGCCGAAGAAAGCATCAGCTGGGACCTGCTTCCAGACACCCGCGACAAAGGGGGACGTGTTCAGCAAGTCCGCCGAGTCCCCGTACTTCATGGACTCGCATATGATCACTCCCAAGAAGAGTCACTGAGGTCGGCGAAATAACGAGGATATCGACGATGAAGATGATGACGATGATTATGCCAGCCGAGATTATGCGGATCCCTGTGAAGATTTGGCTGCCCAGGTTCGGCGATCGTACCATCATGAGGACGGTGATGGAGCTCAGCGAATTAAGCTGACGCATCATATTTCGCTGAGCAAGGTGTCGAAGTTTAATGGGACACGAAACCGCAGTGAGCGATCGCTGAGGTGGCTCAAAAAGTTTATCTACGAGATGGAAGGCACGAACACCCCACAGGATCGCTGGTGCGAGCCTTTCCAGTTGTGCATGGAAGGGTGCGCCAGCAACTGGATACGCCAACTCCCGAAGAAGACTCGGTCGAAGTGGTCGCGGTTGTGCGAGGCGTTCATGGCTTATTACTGCTCGTAATACGACCAGTCCGCCGAAGATCGGTACTAGACAGCAATGCGGGACGACGATGAACACATCTGCGACAACCTGTTGCGGCTGAATGGATACCCCCGCTCGGCGAAGATAATGTACGAGACGGGTGGGTCAGTCGGCACGCGGCAGGCCAAGCGCTTCCTCGATACGTGCGAAGACGATGCGCTGGTCCGACAATTAATTCCTCAGCGATTGGATAACATCGCGAAGGTGGAAGCGGTCATCAACCACACGATGGCCATCGATCACCGACGAAAAGACAGAGGGAATAGCTCGCGCAAGTCCTCACGTGAAGGAGGTCTGCGAAATGACTCCGGACGACGCGACGATCGCCGAGCCGATCGGGAAGATCGCCGAGAGGACCGATACAGCCGCCAAGTTACGGTCGCCGAGGCGTCAGTCGACGAGTTGTATGACGCCTGGCAGAGCCGTCTGGCTATTACGCCCATACGTCGAGCAGTGTCAGACAGCGCGATCGGATTACTCTGATCGGTCATGCAAATCGGAATGCGGATCGGATGGGGATTACGTCGACACCGCCGAAACTGGACGAGGCAATATAGGTGGGAAAGCAGACGGTCAGAATCGCCCGGACGGATTCATGGGTTATGGGCGCCGCGTTGAAGCTCGCCGACCGCGCTGGGGTGGCCAAGGTCGCCGAGCACGACCAGAATATGGACCATGCGCGGCCTGTGGTGATCCGCGTCACTCCGTGCACCGGTGCTTCCGCAGATGCAAGTTCTGCACCCAAGTACATCGAGATGGACAGTGCGAGCACTACAAGCTCTATGAGGACACAGTCAAGGTCGTCAAGCCAAAGCACGACAAGGACTCCCTCCCATCCGAACTCCAAGGTATATACTCCAGCAATTTAATCGAACGCGCCCGCCAACTGTAACTGGGTTGGGCATCGACGGGCTGCCAGAGTTGTCTGAGCCTGCAGTGGAGACGAACTTTGTGTTCGCCTTCGTCAAGCGAAGCGAATGGCAGGAGGATACCAATGCGAAGGATTTTGGATGTGAACAAGATGGTGGGAGTTGCCCGGTTGAAGCGTCGACCATACTGAAACCAAGTGAAGAGGTCGGCGAATTAACCGGGGTGATTACAAGTGCGCCGTTTCGCGAACGAAGCACGAGCGCGCGAGTCGAGACCAGGAGACTGCTCAAAGGCGAACGCCGAGGGTGATGGTCAGCGAAACAGTCCGATCGACGCAAGCGGATGCGCGCACTTGTGATAGGACTAGTGACCGATTGAAGGACGAAGATTCTGCTGGACACGGGCGCTAATATCAGTGCGGTCAGCGGATCTTTCGCCCGGAAACTAAGACTACGACGTAGAGTGAGCCTGGACAAGAAGACCGACATCCAAGGGATTGCCAAGGATAAGGTCTACACTCCAGAACGGGCCAAGGTCAAGCTAACGCTCGGCTGGGAACTGGTATACGAATTTGAAGTCTGGATAATGCCCCACTATGCGGGGGTGGATGTGATACTAGGAACGGATTTCATGATCCCAGCCGGTGTGAGGTTGGACATTTTTCGGTCGACGATGAGGAACCCTGAAGAGGTGGTGGTACCACTGATCA
>BSXT01000915.1:0-14545 GCA_030267785.1 Phytophthora fragariaefolia | reverse complement strand
TGTGGAGTGTATTGTGGAGTCATGTCTACATTTGGAAAACCCGGGGCAGATTGGGTCAAGACACGTGCAGACGAAGGCCTGTTGAGCGGGGAGCCGGCTTCGTTTGGGGAGCATCTGGAGACGACTAGACAAGGAACAAGTTGGCGTGGTTCAGCAAGAACCGTCAAGGGGATCGCAAGGGAGGCGCACACGCTGCGTCAGGCCAAGAGTTTGGGTTCAGAGGTGTCGACCGAGTCTTCGTCGAGTCCAGCTGAAGTCATTCAGCTGAGTCTTTAAGACTCTGAGCCCCTCTGAGCTTAGATTCAAGGTTTGCTGATTCAAGTTTGGCTCAAGGTATATTCCGGACGCTGAGAAGTTGCCCGCACCTCACCACAACTGGTGCGCGTGCCCGGAGCAGGATACGACTTTGGACGACAAGAGTTAACTATGTCGACTAAGCCAAGTCCAAGGGCGTTGAAGAGGAAAGGTGAGAAGACCGAGTCTTCGCTTCGGCGGAGCCTGCGTGTTGCTGGATTGCCGACTGCGGTGGAGCCGAAAGGCGCTAAGAAGTCTGGATCGAGTCGTTCGGCCCTAGAAGCCTCAGCACCCAACGCTGAAGTGGAAGTGTCACGTCCAAGTGACTCTGAACCAAGCGCTGAACCCGAAGCTCCCCCGATGCCGGAGGATGTTGTGCCGCCATTGAATTCGCCCGAGATGAAACCGTCTGGGGCTGGTTATGGTGACGAGGCGGGCGCTCAACCAAGCACCCGGAGTAATGAAGGTCGACGCCGACTTGTGCCCGCTGAGCACCAGAATATAACGCCCAAAGATGAATCAAGGGCTTCAACTTCGATTTCCCGATTGTCAAGTGCTAACCCGGAGCCAACTGCTGCGAATCCTCGCAGTGGCCAAGTCGAGGGTGGTGCACTGAGCCTATTGGGAAGTCGAGAGATGCGGCTGAGGGATCCAAGCCAAGCTTGGACTGGGACGGACCCTGTTCGACTCGACTATGCCCCAGGAGCTGGCTATTTCGGTTCAACAAGTGGTGGGGCCTGGTCAAGTTCGCGTTGGCCAGATCAAAGGCCGTTTCATCGATTGAGAGGTGTTCCCGAAGGTGCTGAAGCCCAGAATCTGAGTCTGACCCGACCTAGAGAGATGTCAGAAGTTGAGATGATTGCTTATAGACGATCTCAGCTCGAGCTGTGGATGTCACTCCCTCCAGGAGTGGTGCATCCTCTTGATGTAGCATATCCGCCGCGCCACGAAGGATATGATCTCTGGGGTTTCATCCGAGCGTCTGGAGCCACTGCCAGACATCTGATGTCGGTGACCCGATCCCCAGCAGCTCGTTGGTTGAACGTTTTCAATGCTGAACGCCGCCGGATCCTGATAGTATCCAATCTCAAGGCAGTCCGAATCTCGATGGAGTTGATGCCACCTATTGCCTGCGTCGCCCTGTTCCAGACCATGCTGCACGAGTCTGGATTTGAATTTCGGAACCAAGTCCCAGCTTGGGAAACGTTGCCTGAAGTATCAAGGGTGCCGGAGTCCCAAATTAGGCTGGAAGTCGACCGTGTTGGACATTTCATCCCAGCTGAGCTAATCGCTTGGAACAATGCAGTTGATTCGACGCTGTATTACGTCCGGTCGCCTTCAGATCCACAGCTAACCGCATCAGCCCAGACTAATGAATCTCGAATAGAATTTCCACTGGACAAGAGCGGTGATGTCATTATGGATGAAGATACTCAGATGTTCCTAGGTCAAGAAGTAGTCATGCGACTCCAGCTGACTGGCCTCAGATCTAGAAGCCCAGTCTCGAGCCTGGAAGACGAACCGACATACAAGCGTCCGCTGTTGATAACGTCTTCGGCGGGAGGTTCTATATCAAGTTGGCGTAACTCCAGCAATGCTGTTTTCGAAGATCAGCCTGAGGCAACGAGCGACTCCGTCCCCAGCATGGTAGGCGCGGGTCCCAACTCGGACTTCTCCCTGATGGTGATGGATGAAAGTGAGAATCTGTCGTATAGCTCCTCTGGCCCATCCCTAAGGTCTGTCACAGACTATATGCTTGGGGCTGGGACGCATCTTCCTATGTCAACTGCTACAGTAATGCGTGGATTGACTTCAGGTGTCATTCGGAGCTCATACCCAGGAATGATGATTTCTGTCACGCCCGATTTGTGTCAGACTGGTTCAGTTCCAACAGGGCATGCAATTAGGATGCCCGTAGCTGAACATCTAGTCCAGATCCCGCTACCTGGTAGTCCAGAGGCCAAGCGAGCATCTGTACGTAAAACCGAAGCCGTTGTAGCTGGGCCCGACCGAGGTTCATCTCCCAGTGCCTGCGCAGGAGTCGAAAAGTTTTGGTTTGGCAACCCTGGCACCCAACTGAGTGCTCACGAATCACCATCGCGACGAAGCTTGGCTCGTAGTGAGGTCACTGCTTGGGCTCGCTTCACCGCTGAACAAGAGCAGCGGAAAACCACTGAAGCCCGACCGCAAGCTGCTTTGGATAACAATCGGCGAGAACAAATTAAGGTCCGTGAAGAATACTAGAAGTTGCAAGTTACGAATACCCAGATGTCGGATGCTTAGCAAAGAACTCAGCTAGAGCAGCGCAAGCAACTAGAAGCCCTAGAAAGACTAGCCGAGCAACGTGTGGCAGCGGAAGCTGGCAAACGCAAAGAAGATGAGACCCGAGCCCAATACCTGCTGGGGATACAGAAGAGGCTTCAAGAAGCCGAGATCGATGCTAGGCAAGAAGAGGTGCAGAAGCCTCACGACGAACGTGCGGCAAAGATTCGAGCTGAACATGATGTGGAGTTGCTTAAGCTGAAAGAAGAGCATGCTCAAGCGCAACCAGCCCATGAGCCAGCATTGGCAGAGAGAGAGAAGAAAAGTTCCTCCAACTCCAGCCAGCTCAAGAACAGTTTAATACTCAAACGGATTCCCAAATCCGGATGCGTCGTTCAACTGACCCGCTGGATCCCACTCGATAGCCGACTGCGCTGCCAAAGGCTTCGACAATGAACGATCATGTTTTGGCGAGACTCGATCAATTGGCGGATATCATGTGTCAGATGGTACGAGCGAATCAAAGACCAACCAAACCGGCTGAGTCACGTGGCAAGTCAACTAAGACCCAGAGTTCGGCCCTGAATAGTCAGACCAAGACCTCAGCTCGAACTTCGGCTTCCACGTCGAGACGGAGCAGCAAAGCTCGTACGTCAAGATCCAAGCAGTCGGATAATGATGATTGCGGATACAGCTCAAGTCCCAGCGATTCATCCCAAGACGAACTCGAAGGCCAGTTTGGCGCTGCAGCTCAGGCTAAGAATTCGGACCCTGGTCCAGGAACTCTTGTGGTAGTCCAAGCTATGGCCCCTCACGACGCCCTTGAGAAGTTCGATGAACGAGGTCCCCTTGATGATCGCGTCAACTGGTGGGAGCGTTTCATGTATTACGCGACTATGGCACCATGGGACGAGAAGACTCGAATTGTTTAGTTGAGAATGAGAATCTCGGGATCGTTGAAAGACTGGTGTGCCCAGCCCCCCAATTCGACCCGCTCAGATTGGAAGAAGCTGTCTCATGTGTTCAAAAAGGAGTGGTGTCGAAGTATTGGTTCGAAGGCTGAGCGGTATTACGCGATGGAGATTCGTGATTCAGAGACCCCTCGGATATTCTTGTACCGGCTCAACCGAGCTGCTACAAGGCTGAGATTGCTTTCGAGAGACCAACTACGGAACGGGAAGCTCACATCCGTCGTTTTATCAAGGCGTTGAGTGACCCCCGGTTGAAAACGACTTTACAACGTCAGCGGTTCGACACATTGGGTGAGTTGGAAGAAACCTTGAAGTGAATTGAAGCTTTGCGGCAAGATGAGAGCCACGAAGGCCAAGGTTATCAACAGAAGAACCGTCCTGCTCAGAATTCGCAGTTTGGCAGGTTCAAACCTCAGCCACGCCGCGCTGAAGGTCGAGCTTTCATGGCTGAAAGTGCTGGAACGGATATCAACGTGGAGCGACATGTTCATTTTACGGAGGAAGCCCCATCTCGATACGAGGAGGATGCCGAAACCGAACAGAGTCATCAGGCCCTGAGAGCAGAAACTTCGGAATCTCAGTCGAACCCGACGGTGACAATTTCACCGGGAACTGAGCTCGATTACTCAACTGCCGTGACTGAGGAAGATATATTCGGAGTTGCGGAACGTTTAGCGTGGAAACCGAAATGCCCAACCGTATGGAAGAGGAGCAGTCCAGCGAGAAGAGTTCAAGGTAGCGAATGCGGAAGCAAACGCCACAACACCGAAAACCGCTGGAGCAAGCTCATCTGTGGACGTTGTCATCATGAAGGTCATCCTACCCAATATTGCGGACGTCAGCCATGTCCCGAAGTGCGGCGATTACCATCGTCGGGGGTTGTGGGACATGGGGTCAGCACGCAAAGCAGTACGTGAAACTATCCGTGCTGGGAGGTCCCTCGAGGGCATAGATCCTGATATTATTCGGCAGCTGCTGGATGGCTCAGACCCGTAGACGCCGTTAAACCACCAGGCTCGCTGGTTAGGGAACCTGTACGTGACGAGCCGAAGTCCCAAGCGTTGTGTACATTTGCATATGTGGGTCCAGCCCTTCCATGTTGGCACAACGATAACCCCAAATGAACAAGTTCATCTGATGAAGCTTGCGTTTATTCTGGTATGGCCGAATTCGATGACCTGGACTCCGAGCTGCAGTTTGAAAACCATCTCGAATTCGCGCTGGCCTATGGTGAACGTTACGGCTGGTGGAGTACACACGCTTTAGGTGGTAAAAAACTTGATATGGCGATGGTGCACGGAGCCATTTTCAGTCATCGGACTCGGATACACTTGGATACAGGAGCCACAACGAGCATAATAAGCTTAGACCTTGGACGTAGGTTGAAGCACACGCTCAAGCGTGGCCACCGTCTCCGAATCATGGGATTTGGAGACGTCCCGACGTATGCTACTGCTCAGGCTAAGATCAAGCTAATGCTCGGTATCCGGGTAGTTTACGTGATGGACGTCTGGGTAGACAACATTGGAGCAGGTTTGGATTGTCTGCTAGGAATGGATTTTATGGTTGCAGCTGGAGTTCGGATATGTCGCGAGAAGGTGTAGTTCGACTTCCAGACGAAGAATCTTTGCTGTTAGTGGGAGGCCCAGAGGTTAGTCATGTTGGGCTCGAAATCGACGTATCGCTAACGGAGGCGGTCTGACTGCAACCCGGTCGGTCTGTGAACCTCCCAGTAAAATATTACCAAGCTAAGCCAGAAAAAGTTGAAGAATGGTCTGGGCGAGGTGATCAATGGGTAACGCAATTCATCTATGGAGCTGAGAGGAAGCCCAAAGCCGTCAAAGTAACAAACATCTCGGATCGAGTAGCCCGCATTACTCAGCACACTGTGGTAGCGTGTCTAGTCGAGAAGAATATTTGCCTCAAGGAGAACGTTTTGCTCGACCTCGATCCCAGAAGTATAGTGAATGGACTGCACGGGTTTACGAAGCTGAACCATCCGCAGATTTACTGAAGATGAAAGCGTGAGTTAATCGCACAGCAAGCTGAACTTCGGAGTCCCCCCGCTGTTGATAGACCAACCTACACATGGTCCAAGAAATTGTTATTGGCTAAACGTTCGTCCGGAAGGGAAGGTATTGAACCTGGCAAGGCTGAGCCTCGCGCTTCAGCGTATTTGATAAACACGCTCCCTCCGGGAGAATTGACAAGAGCAACGAATCGAGCCAGTCAGGAGGAGACAGCACGCGACGAGCAGTCCACTCCTCTAGCAGATTCGATCGCAACGAGCGAACTTTCTGAATCGCCCAGTCCGCTCAGATCCAGAGCAGATACCGATATGCTGGGAGACGAGAATGGAAATGACACAGCCAGCAATGAGTCTGAACCGGAAGTCGTGTCCCGAGGAATAGTCGGAGGAGGCATTACTGTTCAAGACGCTCGAGAAGAGCTGACGTTTTCAAAACTGAGCCGGTCGACTTTACGGCTGAGCCGGTGTCCCGACTGATGGAATCCCTCGCGCGGTGTGTGCGACTGGAAATCGATTTCTCCGATGAAGCGGAAGCGGCAGTATACTTCCACGAAGGCACTGAGCTGATGAATGATCTGAGAAACCAGTTGGCAGCACTCCCGGGCTGAAGGACCTCAGTCCGAAAGCCGATCTGACCACAACCGACATTGGGGAGACCGGAGTAACCACTAGCGAAATGGAGGCCCAAGTCCGAGTGATCTTGGAAAAACATCATGCCAGTTTCCTGGGAGACGGGAATGCAGTTCCAGCTCCAGCCAGATGCGTTGTATGTGACTTGGATGTGGGGGACGCTAAACCCGTAGTTCAGAGGGCCAGACCCATTAAACCCCAACACCTCCGAAAAGTCTACGAGCTGCTCGAGAAATTGGTTCAGACTAAGCTGATCGAATATTCTGACTTAGATTGGGCCTCGCCCATTGTCATTGTGATGAAGAAGAACGGAGTCGACATCCAACTTTGTATCGCCTATCGGCTCGTGAACCAGCTGATCAAGCTCATGCATTATCCCTTACCTTTGATTGACGATTTGTTGATTGGGTTTGAGAGTACGATGTGGTTTATGAGCTTGGATATGGCTAGTGGTTTCTGGGCCGTGCCGATGACACTGAGAGCGAAACATATCTCAGCTTTTATCTGCCTGCTTGGACATTTCCAGTGGACTAGAATGCCCTTTGGGTTGAAAAATGCCCCGCTGATCTATCAGCAGATGCTGGATAATTGTCTCTGGGGATTCGTGCGTCTCCCAGCCTCTGAGAAGGCTCAGGTGGATGCAGATGTGTTGGAGTTTCTGGGAATTGAAGCAGGAGATTCAGCTGAAGGGGAGTTATCTGTGTTAACGGATAACATGACTGTGTTTCAAAGACACATCCCGGCCCCGCCTCAATTGAATCCAGTCCTGGGACGAAGTTCATACATCGATGACATCGCGTACGGAGCAGAGACTTGGGAGCAGTTGTGGGTCGGTCTGAATCGCCTTCTGTAGCGATTGAGGTATTGGGGAATCTCTGTGAGTCTGCCTAAAAGTGAGTTTGGCAAGAAAACGATTTCATATCTGTCTCATGAAATTGGGGCGGAAGGAATCCGAGCCAAGCCGAAGATAGCCAAAGACGTGAAAGACCTGCCGTTCCTGTCGACACTGAAAGGTGTACAGTCGTTCCATGGAAGCCTGAACTACTACAAGAAGTTCATCGAGAATCTCCCGGTCGTCGCGGCAGTCCTTTATGAGTTGACGGACGAGAAGATCCGAGCTGGACGAGACCTCATCCGAGCTAGGGAAGCGTTTGGAGTTCTGACACGGAAAATAGTGTCAACTCCCCTACTCAGGCATCCCGATTCAGAGAAGCCGTTCGTCATTATCGTCCATGCTAATCCATGGGCTGCATGCGCAGTTTTGGGCCAAGAATACGATGGAGTCATTTTCCCAGTTTGTTTTACCGGAAGAGTGCTGCACGATCAAGAACGCAAGTATCACCCAGCCGAAAAATAGGTGGTGGCATTGACAGAGTCCTCCGAGTGTTTTATACAATGCTGGTTGGAACAAAGCTAATCAAGGTCTATACTCGACACTCAGTGCTGAAGTGGATATTCAAGTCACGATCCCTCGAAGGACGTTGCGAGCAGTGGACAGTGCGACTACCTCCCTGGTCAATATAAATCCACAAGGTCCAACGAGACGAAGATGGTTTGTCAGCAATCATGGGAGCAGGCATTACTCCCCGAGATAAGCTCGATCAAATGGCCGAAAGTCTCATCCCAGCCAAAGGACAGGTCATTCGAGCTCCGCCTATCAGTCTGGAGGTGCTGGAAGCCGATTATGAAGGTTGGTTGCTAAGTTTCGATGATGCTGCTAAGATGTCGGATCGGCGAGGCTCAGCAGGTTGCATCTTGTGGAAATTGCCATCGTGGGATGTGATCGAAGCTCCATGATTCCATTTCGAAGATGCCACGGTGAATGAAGCTGAATATCATGGATTGATCGAAGGGATGAGGATGGCTCTGGCCAGAAGAATTTCAGAAGTGGTGGTTGTCGGAGATTCTCGCATCGCTATCCAGCAAGCTCAGGGACTCATCCAATGTTTGAATCCGAGACTTCAACTCCTACTTAATGAGTGTGAAGAGCTTCGTCTGAAATTCAAATTAGTAAGATTGGTCCACGTCAAACGAAAGTTTAACGCTGCGGCTGTCTATTTGACGTCGAAGACTTTGGTAGCTAGGAGTGCAATTACCTTGGATAATCCTGTAGAATTGGCTCAACTGAAGCAGCTGAACCGCATTGCAGAGAAGTTAGTCCGAGAGCAACCCCTTACACAAGATAATAGACTCAGCGACCCAACTGAAGTAGAATCAAAGGCTGTACCTGAACCGACATCGCTCATTCAAGCAGCGGATCCTCTATCCCCAGACGCCAAGATATGCGTAGTCACTCGAAGTCAAGTTCGTGCTGAGAAAGATGTCGTTGAAGATGACAGGGACGTTGGTCAGACCGAAGATGTGGCATCTGAAGAAAAGTCACAGGATCTTCTCCTGAGTCTGAGACTCCGGCCATGGCAATTGCTGAGAGGTGGCGCGGCATTTGGCTCAACAAGAATCTGGGCTTTCGATCAGAAGACTTCAAGACTATTTGAAAGGAAATCTGACTGAGTTGTCTTCCGCCGAAGCCGACGATGTAGCTAAGATCGCGAACCAATTTGTCTTGGAATCTCGAGATGCCTTATACTATCTGAGTCGACCCACACCGAACCGCCCTCGAGATCAAGTTGATATCTTGAGGCTAGTAGTGCCTCACTCGCTCCAGGCTGATCACTTGCATCTGAATCATGAAGATTTTCAGGGTACTCACCAAGGGATTACTCGGACTTTCGAAAGATTGCGCCGAGCATACTATTGGCCTGGAATGTATGCTGACGCGGAACGTTTCGTCAAGGAATGTGTAGACTGTGTAACTGTTAAAGGAGCTCTGCCTAATCCTGGTCCGTCGCCTGGAAATATTCAGGCGACCCGACCGTTTGCGGCAGTTTCAATGGATTTCGTGACTCAGCTACCCAAGTCTGACCGAGTAAATGGGTTCCTTCTGTTATTTCAGTGCATGTTCTCCGGTTTCGTGAACTGCAAACCAATGAGCTCGGCTACGGCTCAGGAGGGGGCAGAGGCTTACATCGAACGGGTATTTCAGCGTTTTGGCGACAGTGAGATGATTCGTCACGATCGCTATCTCAGCTTTATAAGCCAAGTGTTCGCGAAGTTCAGAGAAATGCTGGGAAGTCGACATACGGCTACGTTAGCTTATAGACCTCAAGCTAATGGACAACAGGAGAGATCAGTCCAGACTGTGATCCGAGCCGTCCGAGCTTATGTGGCTGAGCCAGATCAGAGCGACTGGGATGACCAGGTAGAGAAGCTGATGTGGGTCTTGAACACGTCCTTCGACGCCACTCGCCTTGACACACCATTTTACTTAGTACATGGTTGGGATTCTCAGAACACTGTGTCAGCTATGCTTGGGCTTCGGCCGACTGGCTTGGATCAGAAGACTGCCTACGAGTGGCGTCGAGGAGTTCAACGGCAGTATGAGTACGCTCAAGCTTGGGCTAGAGATCTCCAAGCTCAGGCTAAAGCCAAACGCTCCGAAGCTCAGACCAAGATTTGGCAAGAAATATCCAAGAGGCTCAAGAAAGGTTTTGCAGTTGGCGATGCAGTCTGGTTATATCTGGCCCGAGTCCAGCCTGGATTGACTAGAACGTTCGCTCATCTGTGGCATGGTCCGTTCCGCATCTTGGAAACATCGGGCGATTTCAGGTGTAAGGTGAAGATCGAAGGCTCAGGGTATAAGTTGTATCCTTGGGTCCATGTCAGTAGGCTGAAACCGGGAGCCCTGTTCCCAGAGCGCCCTATTGAGGAAGTTGAAATCGCGGAAGAGGACGATTTCGGCGCGGCCCTTCTAGCGGAGGATGTGAATGACCCCGATGAAGCTCAGAGTGAGTATGATGTCGAGAGTATCCAAGACGTCCGCTAGGCGAAGAGAACTCGAACCTCGAAACGAGTCAGGAAGTACTTAGTGAAGTTGAAAGGGTACACCGAGCCGGAGTGGCTACCTATGTCAACTGAACTGTGGAGCACTACTTTATGACTTCAACCAGAGCGCCAAAGCGCAAGCACGTTTTCGGGCTATGCAAGCTGGAGACGAGCTACCTGAGCCAGAAACTCAGTAGCGAATCCAAGCCGAAAGAGAGAGAGGATGTGTGGTGTTCTATGTAAGAAGATATTGTATAAGTTCGTGCTACCAAAAGTTCAAGTGGACGTATGAAGAGTGGCGTTACGTGTAAGGAAGGAGAAGGCGAAATTAGCAATCTCAAAGAGGTGTGGAATGCAAACACTGAACCAGAAGCAGAGTAATCGAATGGATTATTATGCAACAAGTGCAGTTACGAGAACGACATGGAAAACGATTGAAACTTACTTCCTCTTCTTCTTGCTGACCTCAGCCAGCACGGCCACCAAAGAGCCCTGATCCTACTTGGGATTCGGGGGGAGTAAGTTTCGAGTTGCTCAACATCGCTCAGCAGCTGGTTACGAAACGGATCTGGGGTCAGTTTCAGGAATGCATCTTCGGACCGACGAGTGACCCACTGAGTCCGGGCCGGCTCCAAGTCGTCAACCGTGGCAAGCTGGTCTTGCAGAGAGATCTGGAGCTTAGGATCCCGAGTAATCCAATAGCATGGGTTCTGAGGAATCATCAAGAAACCCGGCTCGAACCAAATCCGATCGCTATAACCCGGCGTTTTTTCTACCTCATCCACCAGCTTCTTGCGGTAGCTGTCAAAGTCAGCGTGCCGGTCCTTCCGGTCGCGATACATATCTGCAAGTTCAGGGGTGGCTTGAAGTTGAGGAGTGCGGTAGTAGTCGAAGTCGGGATCAGTGATAGCGCTCCCAATATTCACGACGCCATCGACTCATGAAATCCAAGATGAGCTTGATCGTCTCGGCCATTTCGAAAGACACTTCGCTGTACTTGAAGAAGATCAACGTCGCGATACACTGCTGCCACATGTCATCCCACGGGCAAGTCTGAAACAGCTCCCAGTACTCAATTGGGACCCAGCGAATGCGAAGGTGCTGCAGAAACGGCTGGACAGGCATGTAGCTTGGAAAACCCAGAGTCTGACGACTGAGGGCCTGCACCTTGATCCCGTAGTGACACCAGCTACCTTTCTTGGGTGGTCCAATTACGCCGTCGTCTGGAAGGGGAGCAGGAAGCTTGGCGTTAGGGCGACTAGCGACTCTGGCTGAACTCTGAGACGAAGTTTTTGGCGACTTCGGTAGCCGAACCCTTGCCCGATGATCCTAAATCTCTGGGACGTTTACCACTTGCACCCGGCTGGGAACGAGTCGACGATGAGCCTGAAGACGGGGTAGTCTTGGCGTGATACGTCGTGTTGAACTTGTCATCATCTTCGTCGTCATCAGAAGAATGAGGCCAACTCAAGCTGCTGTCGGCAGAGCCAGGCGCTGGTTTTATTGGCAGCGGTCCCCAGAGTTCTGGGATCTCGGTCATCGCTGGGTCTTTAAGCTTCTACTGAGCAGCACGATAATACCCTTCCGGACGTAATTCATCCACGGAGTCCGACCCAAAGCCTGCCAGTAAGTTGCTGAAACTAGCATGTCCACCAATACCCGTTTTCCGAACCGGTCATGCAGCATGTGATTCTTCCGGGCGTCCGCTACAGCGTCCCAGAATGATTCGCCAGCGAGCAAAAGCTCTCCTACGTCAGCCCGAATCTAGTTCCAAGAAAATGGAGCGGGGACCGCACGCCGAGCGCAAACCAGTGACACTTGGTCGGGAGACCGTTTCAGTGCTCGGACTTTCGCTTGGTTGAGAACGCTAGGTCGGTTTTACAGTCTCAGTCGATCCGGCAAGCTCATCAGATGAGTCACCCGGGGTGTGCTGGGCGCAGACCCCGTTAAGGCGATTGGGTCTGGATCAGACTGGCATGCTCCCATGCTCCGTGAAAGGCTGCCTTTTGAAGGCGACCCAGTCAAGGAGACCCGTCCTGCTTGACGAGCAGGCTTATCTCGGAATGAGATGGTAAGCTTGGAGGCTGTCGACAAAGTTGACGACGGCGTCTTTGGCTGAGCTGGCCTCGGTGTAGGTGAAGCAGAATACTGAGGACCAGCAGAGTGAGAGCTGGGTCGAGAATCAGCTTGTAACACGTACGGCCCGACGTCATCTGTATCTTCATCTCTCGCTGAGACTTGGATTGATGTCCGGAAAGCTGGGGAAATCGGAGACCCGTCTCGGTAAAGCCGCAACAACTGATGAAGTCGTTTCCAGTGCCCTCCCAGCGTTGTACCACATGCGATGAAGTCCATCAGCTTGTCTGGCGAGAAGATGTTGGTCGATGACAATCGAGTTTCCAAGTCCTCGACCCGTTGGAGTGAAGCGGTATGTTCCTGCTGCAATTATGTGAATTTGGTAGTGATAGTCCGGAGCTGATCTTGTAAGTCAGACATCTCTGAGCTGAGTCGGCCAGCCACTCCTCAGCGTATTCACTTCGGACTTCAAGGTGTCCGCCTCAGCTGGTGCCATCGCTGCGGGTGCTTGTGGTTGAGACCGAAAACGCTCGTCTACCAACAACCGGGTGGTTGCGGTATGTCCATCTCTCTCCTTGGTACTAGATTCGCACACTCAGTCCGAAGCAATGCGATCAGCGCTCGAGAACCCGCTTGGGTGTTTGGTTGAGCCTCCAGAGTCAAAACGAGCTGAGTAGCTAACTGCAACAAGCGAGTGGTATTCATGACGCATGAAGCAGCCTTCCACGCCATAACACTTGATAAACGCCAGCATTTCACGCTCGGCGGCCAGACGAACATGTGCGTCTGAGAAGTTGACGGGCCGAAGTGGGTTTGCTTGGAGAAGCTCCGAGACGGCGTCAACTCCACCAAGAGCACTCAGCCTGGCTAACTCCCCTTCAGAGAAGTGAGGAACCGGGACGGAGTGGGCGAGGCCGTCAGGCATCCCCACCAACGTCTCCCCAAGACGGACATCGAAAATGGAAGCTGGCACCTGTGCGATAGTTGGCGCGGGTAGCACACCGCCACCGAGCCTAGGCACGGGCCGTGTCAACGATCCCAATGCTGGCCTACACTGCACCGTCGAAGCCGTTGCATCGTGGAGGCGACAAGCGAAGTTGTCGACCCCCCACCAGTCGCTGCTGCTAACTGCAGGAGCGCGGTAGACGTTTGAGTGAGTGGCGTAGGCGCACTCGACGTTGTCAGTGGCGTACATGTACTGGTGGCCGCCGACAGTGAGAGCGATGACCTTACCCCGCCCGACGTGGTGTCCGCGCTGGTGGGCTTCATGATAGTGGCAGCCGAGTCGCTAGAAGTCGGACGAAGCGCGTTGGACGTTGTGGGCACGCTGGTGGAGCCGCCCATACTTGTAGACGCCACCTCCGGGCTACTGACGCCGCTCTGCGCGTTTCCCGTAATGGGTGGAATAGGCGCTTCGAGAGAGCTGCGCGAGCGTCTTGTGACGTCGACGCTTGCTCACCAACGTCGGAAGAGGAGACAGGAGGTTGCGTTGTGGCAGCGACGTTGTCGGACATGAGTTTGGGTACTGCGCCGTTGAACTGCGAATGCGGTCGCGTTCCGGGCTGTGGAGTCGCTGGGTGCTGAGGGAGTATGACCCACAGATTCGGCAGAAGTTGACGGGGACGGGACGAAGCGATTGACGCCATCCTCGATTATGAGAGCCCAAGTCAAGTCGCTATTGAACTAGTTGACCCCGGGTCTCATAGAGACGGTTGTGACGAAGTACCGTTGATTTTCAGGTCCAGCAAGCATTTCGCTCGGCTGCCGTATCCCCCCGCACCCATCAAGATGGATGTGGATTGGCAGGAATGTGACCGGTCAGTTGTGTGACAACCTGAAACTGCGTGACTCGTCTCGACCACGACTGACAGCTCAGCGGAATAAGACGCCGAGCCTCCGAAGTCTCAGCGAAGCTCCGCTGTTATCCAGGTAGTCCAACATTGGAGGACACTCTGAGTCCAGCTGAAGCTCAGAGGAGTCCTGCTTAGTCGAGGGAAACTCAGCCTGGCGCCGTTGGACATTTGGAGACATATCTCCTGGTGACTTGGTGGGGACTCAGAAACGCAGGAGTGTTGTGGGCGATGGGGAGTTGGGCGCCGTTGCTGCGAAGTGGCGGTCATCAACTGATTACTGACCCCAAATCAGGTTCAATGTGCGTCCGAACCTATATGACGCGCTGTCGCATCCCTATGACGTGCACCCTCCAGCCAATCAGAAGAATGGAAGGGGGTGATCACGGGTCTACCGACATGCGACCACGGGTTTACCGACATGTGATCAAGCGTTTGCTGACATCATGCGTGACTTCAATGCGGCTCAGCCAATCGCTGAGCACAGATCCAAGCGGAGACGCTGTGCACCGCTGGTTTTCGAGATACGACAACGTTGAAGCGCCGCACGC
>BSXT01000914.1:0-16486 GCA_030267785.1 Phytophthora fragariaefolia | reverse complement strand
GTACGGAATTAGCAAATATAAACATTGTTTTATTGATTGAGAATCTGTGAAGTCAGCGCTTTGTAGCCGTTTTCTATAGTTGAAGCCGTAGTGGCAAGTGATGTTGGACCGAGCCCAGTAGGACCCGCGGCCTTACGATGTCGAGGGAGCTTGAAATCGCTTCCTCCCTCGTTAATGATGATGCATTCCAACACTTTTTGCAAAGTGAGGAAGCATTTCTCTATAGTTTGAAGAGCCGCTTGGCCTTCGCTATAGTTCCGTAGCGGAGGCGGCCTCCTTTACTTAAGGAAGTAAGGAAGACCACCACCGCAACGCGCGTCTGAGGTGATATGTCCTTGGCCCCGATTGTGCGTGTCATATTAGTATGAACATCCTTGTGTCGATTTAGTGTCCACCACCAACCGTTTTACGGTGGTCTTACGCCCGCCTTAGCCAATACTATTTTAACCAATGAAATCATTCTAACAACTTTAAGTGGTTCACAAAAAACCAAACTACCTATAAATTGGTGGGACAGAGAAGTAGTACTATTACAAAAATACTTAGTACAAAGTACAATATTTCAGACCAATCGAGTTCATATTTGAAGTGGTGCAAACAACGTCATAAACGGTTTAGTTGGCGTTTAAGACTATATTATAATGGTAACAAAAAGCTATCTATCGCTTTCACGTGTCCGCGACCACGACACAATCAACGGCTATTCAATTGAAAGTAAATTAATTTGATTACCGGTATCTGAGTCCTAATGTGAATATCACCGATATTTCGCACAATATATTTTGTGCTCGCTAGTTGGGGGCGAATACATTGGTCTAGTTCAAAACACTAAAATGACGGTTTTCAGCAGGGTATGAAAAGCGACTTGTCAATTGTATTTACTTAAACACTATAGCGTCGAACTATCATTTACGGCTGCACAACGATATTGTTTTTTATTTAATCTTTAAGATCTTGAAGGCAATTATTGTACCTACGTAGAATATGTTTGGGGCCTTAAGCTCGCAGTTCGTTTCGGTTCGCAGAGTCTCTCAAAGAAGTTAAGAACCATCAAGAAGTACGCTAAAAACTACTTCGTACAATATGTTTTGTGACTTAGATTACACATAGTACGTTTAAAGACAAGCAAACGTACTTGTACAGAGTAGAATACTAAACGTGCCGGTACTGGTATACTCTGCATCTAAGTCCGATTGAAGCAGACGAAGGCTAGGATTGATACTAAGTACACAGGAGAGCAACACATCGACTTGGGCTGTTCTCTATTAGAGAATAGGTTCGTTGAGGCCGACAGTCGCGGTGACAAGGAGGAGGAGTAACAGTTGCAACATTCCGTAGCAGACAGTAGCCACGATGAATGGTAGTTAGTCAATGTCAACACTTCCCGATACACCAGTGCAACCTCAGCAGCAAAATACTATTGTTTTGAAGTGAAACCTGTGGTATCGGATTTAACCTTTACACTCCACCGAGCATACCCGTATGATCTAGAGCATACTGGTATGATCAGTTAAAAATAGTTTGTGAGCCATGCACTCAGCTATAGCAGCTACAAGTAGAACACCGCGTAGTTGGCTGTGATCCTGTATATTTCTAGTCGAAAAGAAACAGGCTGACAAGGCTGACACCACAAAGATGGAGGTCGGGACTCGTGTTGTTGGCAAGAGGAAACGAACCCACCGCAAGGTTGGTGTGGTGCGTGCTGTTTGAAACGTATCTCGACAGCTCGAATTTAAGTCAGTCGAGCTGTGGAACGAGCGCCACATTATCAGATCGAGGAGTAATGCTTGCAGCAGACCAAAATGCGCCTACTAACGAGCTGAACAGGAACTAAAAAACAGCACCTTATCGATCACCGAGTTCTTTAACACAAAAACTACCGCCAATAACCAAAAACGGCGAAGACAGGTGCTTAGCTCTGAAACAAATTTCAGAGTTGTTGTTGAGTTTATAGAGGGTATTCTGTCTGATACATATTCAGACAAAAAACGATAGGACGGTAGTTTGGCGACCATCGTGTAGCCCTGAAGCTCCACCACGTGTTCGGCCTGTCGCTGTCTCGTCCCCGTATTTACCACTGTTCGTCGACGCCGTTTCGTGCTTCATGCAGCGCCTGCTGCACGTACAGGAGCCGCCGCTACTCGCGCAGTCGCTCCGGCCGCCTCGTCATCACCGCCGAGCTCGGGCGCATCTTCATGCTCCAACTGTGCTTCGATGTCAGCCGCCGCCGCCTCCAGTAGCGTAGCAGGTTGATGATAGCTCACTAAAAATGTCACGTGAGCTATAAACTGCTCGGGTTTGTGCTCCACGTCTTCTCGCTCCACTACATAGTTGTCGTAACCCGCCGGCTCCACTATCCTCACCGGACTAAGCCACCGGTGCACCAGTTTCTTTGCTTTGGGACATCGTGGTGGCTTGTATAGCCATACGCGATCGCCTACCTCGAAAATCCGCTTCATTCGTACCTTCCGATCATAGTAGCGCTTGAGGCTCCTGCTCACGCCTCCGTGCCGTCTCAGCGCAGGCATGGCTGCTCTCCATGGCCGCCACTAGTCGTTGGTTATAGTCCATCAGTGCTCCAGCCTCCGTCACGTTTACACGTCGTAGTAGATCATTATGGTTGCGGAGCTTTCGCCCCATCATCAACTGGTTCGGCGAAAGCCTCACCGTCGAGTGCTGCCCGCTATTGTATGCGTACACCGCAAAGTCCACCCATACGTCCCAGTCTCTCTGCTTCTCGTCGTGCATGTAGGTTGCAATGCAGTCCTTCCAGGTTCGGTGAAAGCGTTCCACCAGCCCGATCGTCTGCGGGCGATACGGCGCGGGGTTGATCCTCTGGGCCTGCAACATGATCACTAGCTGCACTACGACCTTTCCTGTCAACTCCGGCGCCCCATCCGTTAGCAATTCTCTGAATGCGCCAAATTTCAGCAATACGTTCTTCATCAAGAAAGCCGCCACATTTTCCGCAGTATGCTGCTTTACCGCCGTCGCTACAGCGTACCGAGTAACGTACTCGACCGCCGCTATGACGAATCGTTCGCCACCATCAGTCGTCGGTAATGGTCCAGCTACATCCAGCGCCCACCTGTCGCCAACGTCACCATCGCGTATGCTCCGCAACGAGGGGGTCACCTCTCTCGACCGTGCTTCGCGAGAACCACACTCCTGGCAGCCCGCTACCCGGCGCTTCACTTCGCGCATCAAGTTCGTCCACTGGTACATCTGTGCAATGTGTGCGTAAGTGTGAGATGCTCGTTGGTAACCTACCCATACGGAGTCATGCCATTCCTTCATCACAGTAGGACATAGCGCCGGAGGTAGTATAACTCGGTTCCCTCTCAGTGTCGCAATCGTCACTAACTTGAACGTCTTTAGCACCTTGTGCCCGTGGTGTTCACCCGTCTCCATCAAGCGCTGTACCAGCCGACACCTCCGCTGCGCGTCCATGATGCCCGCATCCGTAAGTTGCAGTTTGGGCCCTCCTGCTCGTCGCCGTGACAACTCCTGCTGATGCGGCTCTGCGTCGCTGCGATCCGCTGCAGGCTGCTTTCCAGCAATCCATGGTCCAGCACCTTCACCTTCCTCATCTCGTTGCTCGTCTTCATCTCGTCGTAGTGTCGGCGTCGGGCGCTTGCTAGTCGTCGTCACTGCAGTTACTGTTGCTGGTCGCGACTTCGTACTCGCCACTCGGCTCTCAGTCGGGCTGGCCCTCGCCACCGTCAGAGTTCGTGGCTGCGCAGCCGCTAGGGGACTTCGTTGACCCAGCGTACGTATCTTCGTCTTGTCCTCCTCGCCAGGCTTCTGTGTTGGCACATACTCGGTCCTCTTCGTCACGTCCGCCACGTTCGTCACCGCCGTGTCCATCACCACACCGGTCACTGCCTCGTGTACGGCCTCACGCCCTTCACGGCGGGCTTCGATTCGTTCGCCATCGTCCACTAACGGATCAGCGAACGTCACTCTCTTCCACTTGCGTATCCCACCGTTCTCCGTCGTCGTATTCGGCGCCATCTCGCTATTCGTGGTCATCACCGCCGTGACCTCGCCGCCTGTCGTCACCTCTGGGACATCCGCTGTCGTCGTCAGCTCCACCGTTGACTCGCTCATCGTCTTCGGCACCATACTGTTCGTGACGTGCTGCGTGTCGGCCGTAGCCACGCCCGTGTACCCGTCTTCCGTTCCATTACCAGACTCCAGATTTCGCTGCTGTTGCGCTTCGATGCGTCTCCTCGCCGAACGCTTTAAAGGTCTTGCATCACTCGTTGGCTCCACACGCCGCCGCACTCGTTGCTTCATGCCGCTCCTCGACATCTTCGTCGTCCCGACCGTGGGCTGCACCGTCGTCACTTCATCCGCGCTCACCATAGTCACCTCGTTCATGCCGCTCCGTTGTTCGCGTCTTGGGGACCCTCTTCCTGACGCCGCATGTGGCCGTCACTGCCGGGCTGCCCGTCAATTGCATTCGCCACCGTCATCTGTAACGCAGGTTGCGCACGTGTACTGGTCGTCATATACAGACGTGCCGCCGCCAACCGCGTACTCCGTTCCGCCGGTACCGCCGATAAAGCCTGCCTGTCACTCTCAGCTGTAGCTTCGACTACCTCCCCTCCGCCGTCCTCATTGACGACCGAGCGAATCCTCGGAAGGGAGCGTGTCTGATAGGGATGATCAGGCGGGATGCGCCACCGCTACGACAGAAGCTTCGTCGGAGATGGTAGCAGAGGTGGTGCACCATGAGGAGGCACGTCCGAAGATGCGGCCTCGGTAAGGTCGGGCAGAAACGCCAATTCGCGAGCATAATCTTCAAACTCAATATCATTACCGGGGTGTTCTGTCGCATTCGGAGCGTCGCGGTCACCCCAATCGTCTGACACTGCAGCAGCAGCGAGATAGGCTCCTTCCAGTTTCGGTTGAGTCACTTCCAAGGCCTCCGATACCCTGTCAGAGTACGCACTCTACTACGCTCGACTATACTGGACCACATGTTCGGCACCCGTCTCTGAGCGTAGAGCATCAAGATCACGTGGTGAAGGTTCTGAAGAGCCATGAACGAATCATGATCTCGAGCGGGAATGCTCTACCAACCCCTGCCTACGGCGTGGTGTGCGATATTGATGTTCAAGAGCATCCGCCTATCATACAGAAGGCTCGGAGGATACCGCTTCGACATCTGCAACAGCTTTATGAGTTGCTGAAGGGATTGTTGAAGGCGGGTCTCATCGCCTTCTCGGATAGCCCATGGGCATCGCCGATTGTGATTGTTCTGAAGAAAAACGGAGTGGATATTCGTTTATGTATTGTTTACAAGA
Source organism: Phytophthora fragariaefolia (assembly GCA_030267785.1). Classification (NCBI taxonomy): domain Eukaryota; phylum Oomycota; class Peronosporomycetes; order Peronosporales; family Peronosporaceae; genus Phytophthora; species Phytophthora fragariaefolia. The sequence goes on along the minus strand of BSXT01000914.1, from coordinate 11,174 downwards.
TGGTAAACTCTGTTACTGCTATTATGGAGTTCGCTATGCCCTTGGTTGATGACCTGCTTACGGACATAGAGAAGTATCTGTGGTACCGCTCCCTTGATGCTGCCAGTGGATTCTGGGCAGTGATGATGACTCAGAGAGCTCGGAAGGTATCTGCTTTTGTTTGTGCACTGAGGCATTTCGAGTGGCTTCGAATACCGTTTGGACTAAAAAAAACGCCCGATGATCTATCAGCGGATGATTGACAACGCTCTGTGGGGGTTCGTTTAACCCCGAGGAGGTTTGTCCGCCTTCGCGGAACGCGTCCGGATGGCTGAGGCTGCAGATACAGCCGTCGGTGGTTCACCTACCGACACTGTTACCCATAGCCGAACTCGGTTCGAAGCAGACCGTGAGAGCTCGGATTTACCCGACTCCCTCTCGGCAGTCGTGAACGATCCAAGGGGTGACATGTTCGCTAGCGGCGAAGCCGACCAATCTTCGCTGGTACCGGTTTTCGAAAGAAGATCGTTCGTTGATGACATATGTTTCGGCGGTGAGTCATTCGACTCCTGCCTCGAGACGTTATATCTATTATTGAGTCGCTTCGAAGAGTGCCGGATTAGCTTCAGCCTTACCAAAATCATTTTTGTACAGCCCACGGTTGATTTCTTGTCCCACGTGGTGTCACGGGACGGGTTGCGAGCTGACGCGAAGAAGCTTGAGACTATCAGTGAGCTCTCGTTCCCGAAGACGAAGAAAGGAGTGCAAGCCTTTCTCGGCGCGCTGAATTATTACAGTCGGTTCATCCAAGACTTCGCGGTCTACGGTGCAGCCCTCTATCAAGTGCGCGAGGAAGCCTTTGGACCCGGTGGAGACCTGTCCACTGCGAAACGAAGTTTCGCAACGCTTCAAGCGAATGTGGCTGATGCACCTATTCTGAGGCATTTTGACAGAGCCAAAGAGGTCCATGTGATGCTGTTTGCCAACGACTGGGCTCTGAGCACCACGCTTATGCAAGCGCATGACGGGGTCATGCATCCCGTCTGTTTTTGTGGACGTGTGCTGAAAGCCAATGAGGTTAATTGCCACCCGGCCGAGAAGGAGGTGTTAGCGCTGCTTTTACTACTAAAGACGTGCTACACCCGGTTGGCCGGGCGTACGATCAACGCCTATACAAGGTTTTCGACATTGGGGTGGATTAATACGTCCAAGACACTCATCGGGCGGTCCACCCAGTTCGCGGTTGTGCTGTCTCCATGGCACCTAGTGGTCCACCGAGTCAACGAAGATGACAGTGCGTTCGCCCAACTGCTCCACTCCACGATCACAAATTTCGTGGGGCTAGACAAGGATTTACAATACGTCGCACCACCCTCCAAACGGACTCCAATGGTTCGAATGGACCCGGTGCTGCTATACTCACGCCTACCGAACGACCATCGAGGTTTCGTTCTGTCATTCGACGGCTCGGCCAAAACACCGAAGCATGGAGGGTATGGAAGCTGTGCATGGATTCTCTGGCGACTCCCTGACTGGAAGATAGAGATCGCTGCGAGTGCTTATATCGAGAACACAACAGTGAATCAAGCGGAGTACATGGGTATGAACGAGGGCTTACGCGCAGCGCAAGCCTATGGCGCAACCGACCTAGTCGTCGTTGGTGACTCGAGACTCGCAATCCAGCAATCTTTATGGGTGATCGCATGCCTGAAGGAGTCGCTTTTGACTCAGCTGAACACACACCGAGAGCTCGTTGCGAGATTTCAATCCGTCAGATACCTCCATATCACCCGAGAATACAACGCTTCGGCGGGCCCGCTGGCAGGAGAGACGCTGGCAGCATATGAAGCCAAGACGACATTAACCGAGGAATGGAAGAGCAAGCTGGAACAACTAAACCAAATTCACAAAGTCATCTATGAGAGACCGAACCGAGAAGTCACTCAAGTCAGTACCCTGAAGACTCTGTCCGGGGATATGGTGACTCAGCGTGATAATGTTTTCGACTTCGCACTTAAACCGAGGTTCATAACGGCTATAACTTAGCAACAAGCCCAGACCGCCAAGAAGCGAGTGAGATTTGCGGACACACATGATGAGGACTCTGATGCGTTACCGGTGGAACCAGAACCACCGATCGACCGAATGATGTTACCACAGAGTCCTCTCACGTTTAAAATGTTGAAACCTCCCCTGGGGCAGCCGAACGGCCGCCTAGTGCTGAGGATGTCGATCCATTAGAAGTGCAAGAAGAACGACGCCGCAGAGTCGGCAGGGCTCAAGACGAGGAGCTTCGCTAGGTCAACCTCAAGTTGGTGTGAAAGGGCGACAGCTCGAGTCTTGTATATAAAGCTGCCCGAGAGGCCTGGAAAATGGCGGACCGATTCGTGCTGAGCGACGACGGTTTACTATATTGCTTAGGAGAGAATCGTCGGTGGGTCAAAGATCGGATAAACGAGACCGTCCTCCGCCTAGTGGTACCGACAACGATGGTTCAAGAAGTGTTACAGAGCTGTCATGACTCACTGGAAGGTTGTCATCAAGGTATCGTCAAAACCTTCCACCGAGTCAAAGCGGACTGTTACTGGATCGGCCTATACGCAGACGTCGAGAGGCACGCGAGGTCGTGTCCAGATTGCAGCTCAAGTAAGAGCCACACTCAGCTACGAGGATACTCCCCTGGGAACATCCTACCAGAGCGGCCACTCCACATTGTATCAATGGATTTCGTCATCCCACTACCGAAGGCTCGGAGGGGCAACACCGCGCTGCTCCTATTTCAGTGTGCATTTACTGGATTTGTCATGGCGAAGGCTATGTCAGATACCTCCGCACTGTGCGTCGCGCAAGCTTTCGAAGAATGTGTGTACAGAAGATTCGGAGCGCCTTCCTTAGTCAGGCACGACCGAGATCCCCGTTTCATGAGTGATGTCTTCCAGGCCTTCGCTGATGTGATGCAATCTCGGTCCCGGGCTCCTTAGAGTTATCGGCCGCAAGCAAATGGTCAACAAGAACGCTCGGTGAAGACAGTAATGCAATCAGTGATGGTGTGTTCTGAAGAGCCTCTCCAGCAAGATTGGGATGACATTGCGGAGGGGCTAGTTTTTGCACTTAATAATTCGCATGACATCACTAGGATAGAAATAACCTTATAACAGGTACATGGTTGGGACGCCCAATTTACACTCAAAGCGATTGCGTCCCCCTTGAAACGAGGGTTCGGTAGACAATCGGATGCCTCAGCGTGGAGAAGAGAGGTCAACCGCCAGCAAGAAATAGCGCTGAAGATGGCTAAAGAGTAATAGGCGGTTGAAAAAGCGAGAAGAGCCAGTGAACACAATAACTCTCTGAGCAGACAATCTCAGCCGTCGATGCGAGATCAGCCAAGACGTCAAGTCTAGCCTGAGCAGGGGCAGTGGCTCCAAGCTCGGCTTGGACGCTTGCTTGGTCGGCCGCTGGGATCGGAGTCCTAGCACTTGAGGCGTCGGACGGTGAGTCAGCAGCTGCAGGGGCATCTGCGACCGCTTGGGCTTGCGCGTCAGAGAACGCTTGGACCCACGGAGCAGTGACGTGGGACGGCCTCGACGCGGGGTTCACCACAATGGCTGCACCGACTTCTTCTCGGGTCGAGCCTTCAGGAATGAAGAGCGGGACCGAGGGGTTGCACGGGGCAAACGTCGTGTTGAACGGATGCTCGGCCTGCAACCCCACCCAACAGTTTTGCCAAGGCTGCCAGGCATCCAAATCCGCAACTTCGACCGTCCAAGCCGCAGTACTCGGAGCCCAGGTGAGGGTCTCGAACGAGTACTGTAGCATCGAAGGCTCCAGCTGGATCTCCGGCGGACACTTGATCTTGCCATTGGCATCCGGGGTGCACCAGACCCAGAACCGCTTGGGATTTGGAGCCGGAGACGGTCAGCACGCAGGTTCCGAGTCTTGTTGTAGGCCCACCATGCTGCCTCCGTCTCCAGATACTCAGGCATATCTGACACAAACCGGTCAGAAAGCTGCTAGGGCCATTGCTCGACAGCATCAACCGAGCTCCAGTGGGCTAGTTCCCAGAGAGCAAACTTGAGGTCCGAATGCTCGGTCCTCCCCACGGCTCGCCCCGTGAACTGGCGCCACAACTTGACCACGATAGCTAGACCCGAAGCTCGAATCGAGATGGGCTTGTCGGGCATGAAGTCGTCTGCCCCGACGGCGCAGGGAGACTCCGGCAAACGTGTCCAAAGCCTTTGCCATGGGTGCGTTGGGTCCTCCCAGTCAGCAAAAGCCTGGATGTCAGCAACCGAGCACTCAGTGACACGGTCACCGGCAATAGGCTGAGAGATACGAGCGTTCAATATCTCGCACCAAGCCTCTTGAGCCCCCGGAGCCGTGGATGCAGGCTCCAACAGAGGGTTGGCCAAGTCAGGGAGCTTCCGTGACGCCCGTACCCGAGGCTGTGGGCCTTGGATCGGAGCCGGGATAGCGGTAACAGGCTCGAAAGCCGTAGACCGAGTCCCGGGTATCGTGGACAGGGTGGCTGTAACCACTGTCCGGGCGCGCGAAGCCGAAGCTTGCTGAGGGGTCGGAGTGGCCACCACACGAGCTGGAGGGACAGAACCCGTGTGGGTGTTGGCCACTCTACGACGCGCCGAGGTCGACGTCACCACCACTGCCGAAGCCGCGGCCACCACTGCAGCCGACTCAGCAGGGTCGGGTACGGACGCCTAGCTTGCCACAGAAGCTTGAGTGGCTGCTGGTGTGCGGGAGGGAGTTGCTAAGCCCAGCACCAAGGCGTCAAGCGCAGCCTCGTTCTCGGCTGCAGCCATCGATCGAAGCCCCGCAGTAGTCGACGCCGCGCGGGTGGGCCGACCATCACGCCGAGGCTGGAAGACCACCGGGGCGAGAACACTCCCCCGGGGGCAACGGAAGCTTCGGAAGCAGCTCCGACTGCCCCGAAACCTCCATCGTCGTCGATCTCAACCGGTACCGAAGCTTCGGTACCGGGTGTAATACCCCTTGAAACCACCGGCGTGCTTGGAAGTGAGGCAGTCGATGCCGTCGACGACGCTGGGGATGCCGGTGTCCGAGGGATCGGTGAAAACGGCGGATCCGACCCGCTTGGAATGGACGCGTACGACAACACGTCACTGTCGTCCGAGACCGCAATGCCAGAGATCGGCGCCGACGAAATCGGAACTGAGGCGGCCGGGAGCGATGAAGGAACACTCTGTGAAGGTCCACTGCGGCTGATCGCCGCAGAGGTTGCTTGCTTTGCAGCTTTTTCCGAGCCTTCAAATCCACTGAAGGTCGACCAAGCCGCTGCTTCTTCTTGGGCGGCGGAGGCGCAGACCGAAGGTTGGTGGACGATTTTGCTGGCCTCTTACCCTTGCCTTTGTGGAGGGAAGAGGGAATCACTGGGCCCGAGTCGTCCGAAGTGTCGGAGTCGACAGTCAGAGACATCGAGGACCCTGACGTAGCAGCAGCTCCACCAAATGACCCTGAAGAAGCCAGAGGTGTCGGTCCAGAGCCTTCCGAAGCCCAGAAGCTGCCGGAGGAGGTGGGATCGCCAATTGCAGTGCGCCCAATTCCTCCAAGACGGTAGCGAACGCAGCAGGCATTGCGGATGCAGATGCCGAGCTTGCTTCACATGAGGCAGAGCTCTGTCGATCACTCTGCTCCAGGTACTCTCGGAGCTGGCGGAGCTGCGCGGCATACGAAGAGATGCCAGCCTTGAATTGCTCTCGGTCTTGGCGGATGACTTTGTGGGTATCCGCCAGAGACTTGTCGAGACGACGGCAACGCTGCTCGAGGGCCGCGGCAGCTTGAGAACTCTGTTCCACCGCAATGTTGGTCGCCACCAGCTGCCGGACAGCATCGGCACGATCAAGCCGGATGCGCCGAAGGTTATCAAGAGCAGCGTTGCGCTCGTGCGAAGCTTGGTTACACAAGCGCTCTGCTTTAAGGCGGAGGTCAACCTCACGACGGCGCGAAGCTTCGGAAGCGGCCAGCCGCGCCTCCAGTGAAGCGACGTCATCCCGGAACCCCGTAAGCTCGTACTCCCAAGGAGCAGGCAAGCGAGGGAACGGAGCCAATGCATCGACTACGTCCGAGAGCAACCCAGCAGCCTCGGGGTGCTGGTCTAGCTCGTGGTCGGTACGGAGAGGTGGCCGACGATTCAAGTCGACCACCAAGCGGGCCAGAGCCAAGAAGTGTCTCTGAGCAGACTTTTGCACCTGCCGAACCGTGCGATCGGTGCCGGCGGTGACGATGTCCTCGACGTCCTCCCATCGGACAGAGGAAAAGCGAGGCGCCCCAGGGGCAGCGAACGAGGCCTCTGGCGCATCGGCAGCCGAACAAGCACCATCGCCAGGAGCCCCTGAGCCGGAGACCGAACCTTGAGGCTGGGAATCCGCCGAGCCGGCACTGGAAGCAGCCTCGGGCGCATCAGCGGCCGAACGAGGAACAGCCCCAAGTACCGGGCTTAAGGCTTCGTCTGGTTGAGCCACAGAGGGCTCTGAGTCCACACCACTAGCGTCTCCAGTGGACGCAGGGGGCAAGGGACTGGGTGCCGAAACCTCGGCAACACCAGCGAGCGGAGGACGCGGCGGAGAATCTTCGTCGGCCGGGAGAAGTGGCGGGCGGTGCCATGACGGAGACCGAAGTCTCAGGCGAAGCCGCAGGAGGTGGAGTGTCGGCGCCGAGAGCGAGGAGAGCGCGAGCTTGAGCTCGGGCCAGAGGTCTCTGACCCCGAGTCATCAAGTTGGAAATTGAACGACACTGCAACGCTCGCCACTGACGAGGGTTCGCCTTGCACTGGGGGCAGTTGAGGTGTTGGAATTCGACCGGGCACAGAAACTCCGCGCTGAGGTCTAACGGTGTTGAACCTGTTGCGATTGTACAATTCGCAGTCTAGTTGTGCAGCATCGTATCGAGGCACGTGCTTGCTGTGATGTTGTTGAAGTGTGTCTGGTTGTGCGAACTTAATGCGGAATCCAGGGACCTGATTGGCCGGGCTGATGGATTTGGCCGTTCTGATTGGCTGATGAAAGTCAACTTCAACTTTCATGCGATCTGCAACCGGATACACAGTTTTCTTCTTGCACCCTACAATGTTCATGTAAGAATTAGATGCCAGAACTTCGTACAGTTGTTGGTAAGACATGGTAGAACAATTTCTGCAAGTTAGTTTTGTTTAACTCAATCTAATTCCCTTTCGGATTTCCTTCCTAACCAACACTCGACTACCAAGCCTCGTTTGCATAATCTCAAGTGGTTATGAGCCCAAGCTACTATCAATCCATTCCGTAGTCCATATAGCACAGTTCCGGCGACAATCTTTCTGTGCGTAGAAAATTTACAAGTGACTGTAGGGAATATTCCTATCTGGAACAATCCCGTCAACTTCTCGTACGATCTATTCTTGCAAGAAATGGAAGACAGCGGCGTTGATGGTGGATTAGATGATGATACGAGCAAGGGTCTTCTCTTGCTCCAATTATGGGTGTCGCTCTACCGTTTTGTTGCTGTTGATATTGGTCGTCGCCTACCGAGTGAAGATGGCGCAAGCAAATCGATTATTGTCAGCGGTGTATCGAACTGTAATTATGCAATAACTGTGTATTACCATGTCTTGCGCGAAGTTGTGGCGACAGTTGATACCACATTGGGCACTGTTTCACAAGCACCAATGCAAAAGTAAATAATTTCTTTCTTCAGACGAAGATGTGATATCTTCCATGTCTATCATTTTTTTAATTGCTTAACTATAAGATGAATTCCTTCGTCACTGATAATCAAATGAAGCAAAAGGCTCACGATCGCTACTACTATGCGATAGCTAAGCGCGATTTTATTCAAGGTCGAAAGCTAAAAGCATTGATTGACAAAGAGTCGCTCGATGATGCGAGCACTGAACAGTTAGCGCAGCTGTATCAAAAAGTAATGGCAAAGAGTCGTGAGTATGACTATGACTCGGTATCTGGAAGACTTTCTCGAAAGAAACCTGCTCCCATCAAGGGTGAGCAAAAATATAATACTGAGAAAACTAAGTACCAACGGAAGAAACATCACCAAAGAAAGCGTCGCCACAAAAGCAAAAGAAAAACACATATATCCCGGAATCGACTGATCCAGAAACCACCGCATCAGATATCGCTCAGAAATCATTGAAACATTAAGGGCACAAAAACGTTGGAAGAGGTGATTGAGGATAATGTTCGCTCTTATCTCAATAAGCAAAAGAAAATCGAAATCTCAAGAAAGATCAAAAACGCAAAGAAATAGCTGAAATACTAGCTAAGAAAATGGCCGAGCAAGTGAAGGTAAAAGTAGAAACGATTCTAACGAAGCGGAAGCGAGAGCGGACGGCCCCAAACAATTATCCAAGTGATAAACGGGCAACAAAGCGAGAAAAGGTGGTAGGTCGAGATCACTTTGAAAAACTGAATGAAGCGAGCAGTGATGAAGAAGAGACAAAGAAAGAGAGAGAATTACAAAAGCTTAATTCTGGCATAAAAAGTCCATACAGAAGATATCGATAGTTTTGATGGAGTATCTGCAAGATTGCTCTATAAAAATATCTCTACTCGATTTAAGGACGCCGTCAACTTAAGAAAAGGAAAAACGTACTTCAAAGAAGATGCGCATAAGCCCCCGAAATGAAGACTTACTCAATTAGCAATGAATCAATACAAAGATGAGCTGAAAGGATGGCTCGACGGGATTTTTTATTTTAAAAAAAGATAATAAGTGCTTTGTTTCATTTCTCCATGAGATTCAACCTCTGCAAAGAGCTTGTCATGCTTTGTTTTACCTCCGTTTGTTATTAACGAAGCTATGGGCCAATCGCCTCGCAATATTTTGACATTTTTATGATGCCAATCTATCTCTATCACTGCTGATTCGTTGCTTTCGTTGTCGCGTAGAAATATAGTAAGCAAGGTGAAATAACTAAGGCAAATCCACCTTGCTCAAGTGTAAGAAGAACGGCCGCATCCAACCGAGGAGGAGATCAAGAGTGCAGCAGCATGGATGGCCAAGTGATTGGCGATAGCGAGGACGAGCAGGCGGACGATCTTAGCGGGGACGATCAAGACAGCAAGGACAGCAGCGCGACGGACAGCGAGGATGTCGCGATGGCCAACCAGATAGAGATCGAAGATTGGGCAGTCAGCTCGGATGAGCAAGGCAGCTGGTAGACGTCACGTCCGGCCTTGCCCGAAAGCATGGAGGGTCGCCAGTGGGTGCCCCGGAAGGTGTCGCATGGATGGGGTGATGTATAAGTAGATAGACCCCAAGTTGTAGAACTGCGGCGTGGTGCGCATACCATGCTCGCGGAAGTCTTGTTGCCGGTCTGGCGACAGGCGTTAACAATACAGCAAGTTGATGACGGATAGCAACACGGACGTATCGATCCAGAATGGCCTGAGGAGTGTGCCTGGGTGGGTATCTGCAGCCCCACGAGAGGAAGGAGGCTGCGGTATCGGCAGTACGCTAAGCAGCGCGTGCAGGAGCTAAGAGAGGTATCTGAAGCTCCGTGGTAGATTAGCCCACCCGCCCCACGCCTGCAAGTGTCCTGAAGATCTTCATACGGCCCCGGCTGCAGCACGTGAGGTGACGCAGGGTGCGTCACTTGGTTTCTCAACCGTCTATCACTTCTAAGTGTAGGACCCATGCGAGAGTAATACAGTTAGATAGCAAAAGAGAGTAAAAAGAGAGTAATAATAAAGAAGTAGCAACACGTGATTGCCGGGCAAAGCCTCGTCAGGACCACGGCGTCTGGCGGGCTGCTCGCAGAGCGGCAAAAGCGGAAGTGAGAGCGAGAGCGAGCTGCCCGCCGCGCACCGCGTGTCCGCAAAGTAGATTAGCAATAACATACCAGTACACAGTTCTCCTATACTTAACCGCAGTGTTTTGCCCCCAGCACGGGGCACACCATCTTGGCAGCGCATAGCCAACAATGTAGTCTTGCATAGAGTAGCGTAGTTGTTGTTGCAGTTATCTTGCACCGTCACGCACCTGCACACGGTGCGCGACGGGCGCAAGATCCAGAATCCGATGTGCCAATCTGGATAACTGCCGGTGGACAGTGGCTCGGGTGTTGAGCACTGGACACTGGTAGACTGCAGCGCAGCCCACTGTGGGCTGCAATCTCACACTCCCACTTGATTTCGGCGATGGAGTCGTCGCGATCACTTCGCTCGTCTTGATCACCAAAGCAGAGCATGGTAGCGTGATCCGCAGCCACAGTTGGTAGCAGTCCGCACAGCAAACAGTACTCCCACTCGATGTCCATTGTCATTCTCACGCGTATATGTAGCCCAGCTAGTTGAGTCGCACCGCAGCAGCAGCAGGAGCCGCCGCAGCAAACACATCAGCCTGGCTGGTTTCACCCAATAGTGGTAGTACCTTCATAGCAGTCCGAAACTGCGTGAGTTTCACGACACCAAGCGCTTTGGTCATCACGTCAGCCACCATCTCATTGGTGCTAACGTGTTGAGTTGTGATCCGCTGGAGTTCCACATTCCGTCGCACCATGTGGTACTTGTTGTCGATATGTTTCGACTTGGAGTGCTTACCAGGTTTTGCAGTCAATGCAATAGAACCCTGGTTGTCTCCCAATAGCAATGGCACTGGATGCTTCCAGCCAAGTTCCTTGCACAGGCCAGCAAGTCATATCAGGTCCTTAGTCGCCTCTGCCATCGCCACGTACTCAGCTTCGCAGGTGCAAAGTGAGTTGATCTCCTGCTTCCGGGAGGCGTACGAGATCACGTTGTTGTCCACCATGGTCACGTATCCGCTGATACTCCTCCTATCCACGGGATCATTTGCGTAGTCTGCATCAGAGTAGACACAGACTTGCACACCTTGTGTAATGGGGCCAGGATTGGGCAATGTCCTTTTCGAGGAAAAGGGATGTTCTCTGGTGTGAACCACACCGGCCGGTGTGGTTCACAAGAACTGAGTGTCACTCACCAAGACGGGTACTGTGTACCAGGGTCTCTTAGATATAATATTCCGCGTAGACCTCCCCCACGTAATATGTCAAGTTAGGGGTCGGTCGTACCTAAGGGACGACAGTTCACGGGAGCCAACCGCTGCGGGAGATCGCCGTTTAGACAGGGCTTCAGTATGCAGATAGAAAGCAGTAGATAGATACTTGTGAGTGTTATTAATACAAGTCAGTTTTACTCTAACCTACAAGTGTG
>BSXT01000913.1:0-13175 GCA_030267785.1 Phytophthora fragariaefolia | reverse complement strand
GTTTCAGATGACGTTGATAGTGACGGTGCCACAGCCGACAGTGGGGACGAATCGGACGTTGCCATCATCGCCATTGGGGACGGGAACGAAGGAGCCCTTCCTGGGACCTCGCAAGCGAGGGGGGGGACGAGATAAGTTAATATGCACAACGTACGACCACGTCAACAGCTCCAGCGTCTAATACGCCTCTCATCGGCACCATTATGACCGCATCTGGGTTGGTGGACGCCAGCTTAGCCGCCGACCTCGATCTATCGGTCGATGGTTTATCTGAAGGTGCTAGGCCAACTACGGGCATAACGGCTGCTCAATCCGAGGCGCCGACTCCAACGTCTGCCGCTCGAGCACACACTTGTGTCAATTCAAATGAAGACGTCGGGAACACCTTAAGACAGGGCACCGTTACTACCGATTTGAGTTTAAGAGGTGCACGAGCAGGGGGGCGGCCGAAAACTCCACGGCGCGAAGCGATCGCGACAACGGCCACGCCAGACGGACCAACGCTGCATCGCGATGCCGGTCTCGAAGAGTAAGATGCCCGCGAAACGGATGCAAATCGAAACCTAAACGTCATTAGTAATCGTATTGGTGGTCAAGATTTGCACGTCTTTCGTGACAATATTGAAGCCATGACCCAGAACATACTGAACGCTAATGGCAAGCGTTCTCCGACAGAAGCATTGCGGTCGGATGGATCGAGCAGCGCTCCATCGTATGCGAAGTCAAAGCGAGTACGTGCTAAGCAACCCCTCGACAAAATTCAAAGAGAAATTGACGAGATTGAGCGGAAGCAGACAGCTTCGGGTGGTGACCTCATGAGCATGATGCTTTTACTTCAAAAGGAAAGTGACCGGCGTGCCGAGGCGGAAGAGCGTCGCCGTAGAGCGGAACGAGACGAGAGGCTGGAGGCTGAAAAACGAGAGTGAGCCGAGCGAGAAGAGAGTCGTCGAGCAGTTGAGCAACGCAGGCCGGACGACCTCGAAGCTGACCGACTGCTGCGAGAAGAGCAACGTCAACGGGAAGCTGTCTGTCAGACACGACTGGATCAGGATCGCGAAGAAGACAAGCGTCGTTATGAGGACCGGATGGCCCTGGACCGAGCTAAAGCAAGACAACGACACGAACAACTGATGATCGTACTGAAGAGCCTACAGCCAAAGTGAGATACGATGATGGAGAGCATGATTCCGTAGGTACTGCAAGTACTGTATATCAGAATTGGGTTCTAGTAGCTAATAGGATAACTGGTTTGCGCCTACTGCAAACGTATGTATTACCTGTTGCCTTCCCTACCATGTACAAACGTGGTACGGATCTGACTTACTTCGATTGTTCGAACTCGATAATTAGCTAGTGAAACAAGTTGTCTAGTCGAAGTTTACGCTTCTCTTTATCATACGGTAAAGGATGCAGCAACCGACGATAAACTTTCTCGACGGATCCCATGTCCCACTCTGCGGCTTGGCGAACAAAGGTGATAGCGTTAGATTTAAGCTGGGCAACTGCTCTGACTGAGGGGACTAGGCGAACGAGATCGCCCTCCTTCCGTGGGGTCATTATACGGCTCACCATGTCATTACCACATGGGAATGTACTATCAGTAATGACACCGTAGCGATTATCCGGGTTGAGTAGAGGGTCCAACAGCTTCTCTCGAAACTCAATGCTTGTCACGGAGTCGTTCCAACGCCCCGGATAATTGTGCTTGCTCCATACGATTAGACCGTCAGCACTACAGCATAACGTCCCCGTTACATATACCGCATGTAACCAGCTGTTGTAGTGTCTACTTTGTAGGTCTCTCTCTGAAGGTTCCTGCACCTAGCCAAGTAGTAATGATTATATCAAGACACCACACAGTACTTAGTCACAACTTTTAACGCATACATAACTGACGATGAGTGAACTTACTCGGTAATTCTTCCCATCAATAAACCCCCATGTAAACTGGAGAAGCGGTGCCCGAGCTGCCGTGAGCCGCGCCAAAGCTTTCTGACGAGATAGGGTAGGCCAAATGGTCCTAGCAGGCGGAAACCCCGCCAGCGCCTCCTTCATAGATTCTTCCGCACCAGACAGAACACGACTTAACGTGGAGTTGGGGGCCCCAAACATAGAGCAGAGGGACTTGCGCTGCATGGACCCCACGTAGAAGGCTAGTCCGAGCCCAAGTACTTGATGCTGGTGCTGTAGTTTCCTCGGCCGGCCTCCTTATGGTTGAAAGCGTGGAATGCGATAGAACGTCGAGAAGCGCTCCAGTAATCGGTTGAACGATCATCTGCAAATGGTTTAGCATACAGATATAGAACAGATTAGATTACAGCACAGCCGCCCTCTTTAGCGTCGACTAGCTAGTACCTGCACAAACTGATCACGTTGATGAAGTTCTCGTCGTTTCCAAAGTGCCAAACGTACATCCACGGTGCTATATCTGGTCTTGGAAGGCAGGGAACGGTAAGATAGTGTCGTATGCGAACAAGACGAGCGTGCTCAAGTCGCATCAGCTCTTGTTAGTCGCCGACGCAGATCATTGAGAGTAACAGTAATTGCAGCTACTCGCCGCCGAGTCTGGATAGCCACTAGTAGGGTCAGCACGGTGTTCTCGTCTCGCATCTTGGTTCGATCGTCCAGGATGAAAGCGCTTTCGGATCAATAGCGCCGCGCATGGGTTGCCGAGAAGGAGAGGGGTGATGCTTTTCGCGCCTCTTCAGATGCTTAGTTATAGAGAAACGAATAAAATATTTGTCCTAATCAATACTGTCACGTTTGGCTGCAATACAAACTTGAGGTTAACATCAGGTCCCTGGGCGTTTTCACCAGGACACATTAAACGGTTTTTATAGGTTTTGGGCGTCGGGTGCGGCCCTTTAATCCAGGATAAAAGCTGATCAAGAGTGGATAAAAGGGGGCATCAAACTGAGTGGCATTAAACCGTTTTATGTAGGTTTTGGAATGCGCCCACTTGGATATTGTAAAGTAAACCCAACCCTACTATCACACGTATTCAAATCTGTCGTGCAAGGAAAATGAAGTCACTTAAACGATACTCGGAATTTGTATGTTGCGAGGTAAGAAGCAACTTCCTTCACGCGAAACAAAAAATATGCAAAATTAGGTTGAATGGCGAATCAGGAAAATTCTACTTCCGAATATGCACCAATCGTTGGACAAGCGAAAAGACTATTTTTTACAGTGCGTGCTTAGGTCGCTTTGAGAAGGTCTTAGAGACGCTGGATGTCCTAAAGAGTACGACAAGACTAACAAGACTAAAATTACTGCGGCTAGCTTAAAAGTATTAGGACAAGACTTGTTGAACAAGGTTAATACGATGACATCATCTATTACAAAGGTACGCATGCCGAAGTCGGCGATTTTTGTCGAGACGAATATATCGTGCAAGTGTATCAATCGTGAGCGCATAGATTTGGGCTTTGCCCCGCCCTTTAGCCAATGTGTGATATAGTAAGCCGATTACGCGGTGAGCGTAGCGTCCGAAATCTCCTTTGGGTCAGCAACTCCCGTTTGGGTGGCAAACTCCAAGACATCTTGGGCAATCAGTTTGGCGACGCTGAGGCGACTGGGAAGCACTCCACTATTCGTGTTGCCTAGATGGTTCCACTCGCATATCGGCTTGAATAAATGACGAGACGGATCCGCCTTCTAATACATTCGACACAATCGTTCCAATTTTTTGCTGAAGGATAATGGATACCAGTTCACTGCAGTCATACTGATCACACGATGGCTCAGGCGTTGAAACCATCCCAGGCTGATGTATCGCTATCTGCGTATTCATTTTCTCTTCTAAAGCGTTTGTAGAATTGTCGAGGGCCTTCAAGCGCTTTTCCAGTGAGGCTTCTGTAGATGTCTTCTTAAAATTAGATGCAACGTTTCGCTTTCGCCCGGTAAATGCCGTCGAACAACCTGTGTGGCCTTCACGATCTGGGGCCAAACAATCCGCTAGTTGTTTGTTTTCGTCGCTGATGAACGCCGGTTCTGACATTTTTTTGCCCCATTCCAGGCGTGCATTTTCACATCCCGTTGAAGCTGTGTCCGCCTTGAGAACGTTCTTTGAAATTTTTGAAAGTGCCGGAAATACGTAGTCTGTGTCACTCCATCGATGATCCGTTTTCGTTTGAATATATTCCAACCAGGCCTTAACATGATACAACGCCTCAATTGGTCGCACTCCTTCGTCCAAGTGGTGCAAGTGGTAGCATCGACCTTCAGCAACTTCAGTTTTCCGTCCTTCAAGCTTGTATGATGCATACGATATGGATGAAGTGTGGTCCGAAACACTCTGTCGTGTGAGCCCTAGAGTTAAAATTTTCCACTGCAGGCTCAGCACCTCATTCATGCGACACATGCTATAAAACGCAAATGCTGATACTGCTGTAAACCACAAGCGACTCGCTTCTGTGAACCCTTCTGCGCTAGCTAAATGGCTATGCAGAACGCGAAGCATGTCCAGCGAAATAGGCGTAGCTTGTCGCTGCGTAAACTCCGCATTGTTGCGCTTCTTGAGACCTCGCATGAACTGCCGAACAAAGAGTCTGTTGCCGGGTTACCCAGACCATACTTGATCCCATTCTCGTCGGAGACCACCATCCACTTGTCTGGACCGGCGGCATCGCGACGCTCATGACTACTGTAGTAGTTTGCAACGGCAGCTCTTATCTTCTCGGCAGTCTGGTTAGATACAGCACTTGAAATCGATACGCTTTCCGTGAATGCAACAAGAAGCGAGGGAAGCTCGTGATGGCGCGCCATAGCTGGGTCCGGGTATTCATTCGCAATGCAGAAATCTCAGAACTGCTTAAAGTAGGAGGCGTATACATCTCTTGTTTCCTTCTTGATCACATGAGTTGCTGTTGCGATTCCACCTTGCAATAGCTGTTGAAATGTGGGTTGTTGAGAATTTGTCCGTGATGCCATCCCACGAAGAGAGGTCCGATGCTCTTAGCTTCCCGTCCAGCCAAATCAATTGTGAGCCTCTTTGCCATACAATTTTGCTTCAGTACTTATAGTCTTGTCTTAGTACTTTTAGCTTGTCTTAGTACTTTTAGTCTTGTTCTGGTACTTTTAGTCTTGTCTTAGTACTTTTAGTCTTGTTCTAGTTAGTAGTTATAGTCTTGTTTTAGATTATAATATAATGAAGACTAGCGATGACGTTTTTATTAAACGGATACAAAGCAATCTAACATTCCCCAATCACCAAATCACTCTCGGATTCGGATTCAATACCAAGCGCATCCTGGAACTAGCGCTCCCGGGCGGATATGGCTGCTTTTGTTTTCGCCTCTGCTTCATAAGCTTTGTTCTTCTCAGCAAAGCGCGCCAAATACAAAGCTTCAAACTCATCCAAGGTCTTACAGTCCTTGCCTTCCCCAAACGCGTCGATCTAATCTTGGATAGGGGCCTGGAGTAACTCGTTCTCGTGACGCGCATCCTCGCAGTCAATGCGCCACCGGTCGAGCTTCGCTTTGAAAGTTGTCTGTAAGTAACTGCGGTACTTCTGAAGTCGAACGCGCTCCCCAAAACGTGTGTTTGCGACTTCCTTGAGAATACGTTGCCTATAGTAGACAAACTGTTTGCAAGTGGACTGCAGTAGAGTGGCTCCATCTGAAATTCAGGTGGCATGTGGTGTCGGGGTGCAAAAGAAGAAAGTTTTTTTTCAAACCAAATTTGCAACAGCAAGTCCTTGTACTCCATCTGAACATAACGCTGTTGTTAAACTGCATCTATCCTTTTATTACCATCCATCATCACCCTAATCCATTTCGTCGGCAGCTTTCAGCTCTGGCATCCTGGTGTAGTGGATGGTAGGTATCAATCTTGGGTTCCACCGAAGCCGACAGATGTAGTGGATGCCAGGTGTCAAGGTTGGATTCCACCGAAGCCGAAAGAGATTGATCACAGATCTATGTTGTTGTGTCCGACGCCAAGCGGCTGATGACAATCAATACTGTATATCTGTGCTGGCCAGGCAGTTAGTGCTTGACCCAGCTGGCATGTGGAACAAGTAAGCTACTGCATATCTACTTGACCTCTTACCTGGGTGAAGATGTAATCAAATAGGTCTGCATTCCGACTTAAACCGTCCAGTCCGTGCCCTTTCAAGCCTACAGGCTCAGGTTTCGGAAGGGGCGATACACGTTCTAGTTCGAGAATCTCCGAACGTAACTCTGGCACGTGTGTCAGTAATAGCGGTCGTCTGTCGCCGCTTTAAAGTTAACCTACCTTGGAGTCGATCGAATGCACGAGCGGCACGCTTGGCACGCTGGGCGCCGACACACTTGGCGCGGTTCTTCTCCCATGATTTCTTCCGAATCACGCTGCGTGAGTGCCGCTCCTTGGCGCCCTTGCATTTCTTCTTGTGCATTGACAGGTTAGTGCGCGATATTGCCTTAGTACACGCGTCGCACGGTGCCTTCACAGCGCTGCCGTACGGCGCGCGTCTCGTCACTTCCTTCGCCATTACCTGTTGTGCGAATCGAAGTGCGTTCCTATTCGCATTTATTGGCTGAAATTATTTTTTTCTGATTTCACGCATTTGATTGGTTAAAATATGTTTTGCATCAGCATGTTTTGGGGTTGCGCTGGTGAAAGAAGTGTCTTTCCATCACGTTTGTGTGACTCTCAGGGGTTAAACCCATATTAACCTCAACAAACAACCTTCTACCAACTGCACTTTTCTTAACGTTAACATGACCCCATGTAGCTACCCGGGTAGATTCTGCTCTCTTTTTGTTAAGAAACTGCACGAGAAAAATACAGATTGATTAAAAATCTATTAAAATGCATATACACCAGTCGACAGGCGGATCAGTACTGGGACCGGAAGCTTCCAGAACTTTACCACCCACATTGATCCGCTGTCAGCTGCATGGCTTCCGTGGGTGGTTCTACCTACGAGCGATGCCCTCTTCATTTGAGAGCGAGACTATGGCTCCCTCTCACTTTGTATTCTGCTTCCAACTATACAAGTAGTTGCTAACTAACTAAATACACTTGGCTTCTTGTCCCTGCGGGTTAAGGCCCCGCACTGCCGTGAATTGAAGTTGGTATTAAAAAACCGGGATACATTACAAAGAATGGTTTAGTAGAGCCACAATACTATTGTTTCTGTGCGGACCGACATTCCACTCTGTACTGCGCGGCACGGTAGATATCTAAAGACCAACTTGGAGCTTCTGCTGGTGGACAATGGCGTCCGCAGGTGAAGCCAGTGGATTGAGCAGAGTGACTAGCTCTGTACCGCTTTTTACACCTATTCTCCCACCAAAAATTACTTCGATCCCCCAGAGTCACTCGTCAAGCGGCAACGAGAAAGGCGGGAGTATGACGCAAAGTTGCGCTCCCAATGCCGTATTACGGGCGAGAGCTACGACGCTATGGTGGTGTCCGTAGTAATGGTTTTCGAACCCCGAGCTGTTGGATGTGTCGTTTGCGAGTTGAAGCTGAACACGACGGCTGCTGAAGTCACGGATGGAGGGTTGCTGACTGAGATTGAGCAAATCGTCGCGAGCGTTAAGAGCAGCACGCTGCCCGACATCAAGGCTCTCTACAAACGCGAGCTGTAGATGACCATGGGCAAGAGTGACGTCGACGCCCGCGTCATCGACTACTTCAAGACCTTCAATAAGATCACATTGGACAATGGACTATCGGACTACTTCACCCAATCGGATGGGGCCAGTGTAAAATTGCAAGCGCCTGATGTCTGCGCTGTTACCAATGGCGCTAAAGAAGGAGGTGAAACAGTGTGTCCACTTTACGCACAAGGATGCCACAGTCGATCCAAAGAAGCACTTCGAGCTCATCATCAAGAAGGCGAAGGAGCATAAGCGTCACTTCCAACGGTTGAAGCAACAAAAGAAGGAGGCTACTGCGCGCACCCATGGAGAGGCAAAGCACCGGAAGTTTCGAAGCAGAAGAAACGTTTGAACACCAAGTCAGTCGCGCCTGCTACAGCGCCGGCCTTCGTGGGTGGTTTTGCGATACCAAAGCCGGCAAATCCTCCAGCGCTCAAGTCAAAAGCGCCCAACCCACCACCTGGCCCATGCCCCAAGTGCCGCGAGTTGCATTGGCTCCGTGAATGTACGAAGACAACAGAGGCGGAAAAAGTGGAATTGATTAAACAAATGCGCGAGGGCCGAAAGACAAAAAAGACTCGTCTAAAGCGTCTTGGAGAAGTGTTTCCGTCCCCAGAACAGAAAATTACTTTGAATGGAGTGTTGAATCTACCGTATTGCCCCGACGGTGGCTCCGACTATACTGCTATTGGCCGCTCTCACTCGGAGATGCTTCGCGAGACTGACCCAAGTGTGCAAGGGAAAAAACTAGCGGTTCCTGTGCTGAACTTATATTTTGGCTCTACACGGGTGACTACCAAGCTGAAGACAAACCTCTACATTTTGACTCACACCGCAGCCGGTCCTGTTGAACCCATGAAAGCTGTTGATGTTCTCATTGTGGACGCAGACGATGACGAATTTGGTGTGGGGAACGACTTGCTGACAACTCTCGGAATTAACGTAGATCGCTAACTGGAACAATTAGCAGTGCGCAGTGAAGACGAGACTAGTGGAAATGGGATCGAGATTGAGGCAGATGAATTGCCTGTTAATGTGGAAGGAGAAGACTCGAGTGATGTTGGCATTTTTGCTGCTGTCGAGTGATGGATTAACCGTGCGAGTGAAAACGGATTCCCGCGCGAACGAGTGGAGGAACTCCGAGCGATTGCTCGTACTTCTGGAGGCTAGATATTCGTGCTGACCCACCTGTCAACGTGCCTCCGCTCGAGGTGCGACTGTGTGATGGCGCTCACCCCACTAAAGAGAAGCCACGGAAGTCCCCTCATCCCACAGTTTCTCGTTGAATTTATCGGCCGTTTGGTTGCACTAGGAATGGTGTATGAAAATCCGCAAAATCGTTGGGTAAGTCCTGTTCTGCCAGTCAACAAGTCGACTGAGCTTATGGACTTACTGCAAACTACGGGCTATCGCGCGCTTAACGAGAGACGAAAGGTATGGTTGCCGAAATGCGTATCCTCTCGGTAGTGTTGAAGAACGTACGTGAAATGAAAGATTTCGGCTTATTCGATTTTGTTAGGGTTCATGGCAGTTGCCATTGGTCGAGTGGTGTCAAGAATTCCTTTCCTATATGACTGACGAGAAGATCTTCCCACAGCTTCGAGTGCCACATGGTTGCAGCGATGCCGCCATCCATTGAAAAACTATGGAAAAGTGCTTTGGCAACTTTTTCTATAAACATGGATAGATGACATGCTTCTATATACAGAGGACATTGACGCTTATATTGTTCAGCTTGGGAATGCTTTGCCCTTCTCAACGAATTTGGACTGAAGTTGAGCGCAAAGTAGTCGACTCTGTACCAGACAGATGTCAACTGGTGTAGAAAACTGATCAATCACCGGGGCTACCGTCACGATCCCGAGAGAATCGATACGCTTCGGGCAATGCCGTATCCAAAGGCGGCTGGCTAACTGCAACAGTTCGCGCGCGCCATACACTGGATAAGAGAGAGCATTGTGGATTTTGCTCGGCTTGTTGCTCCCCTCCAGCAACCACTTGACACCGCACTTGCTAGCACCAAAAGAACTCGTCGTGCAACTGCCGGTATTGACTTTGAGCTCACTGAGGAAGAGCAGGCGGCTTTCAACACCATGAAAGAGGCCCGCAACGCTCGACTTCCCAGATGACAATGCTACGACATCTCTTTTCACGGATGCCAGTGACGTCGGATGCGCATTACTAGTAACACAAGTGATGAACTTTAACCCCAAACTGCCCGCTACTGAGAAACAGCATCGGCTCTTTCAGTGCATGAGTGGAACTTTCTAGGGCGGTCAGCTCAAATAGACTGTAATTGAGAAGGAGGTGTGGCCTCTAGTCACTGCATGTGACAAATTGGACTATCTGCTGCTCCGACCTAAACCATTCCGTGACCACCGCAACCTTGTACATGTCTTCTCTCCTGGTCGAAGTGTGAAGAAGCATGTACGTGGTAAACGACTTCGATGGTCTATGAAATTGATGAATTTCAGTAATGTTGTTGAGCACGCGCCTGGGCCTGCGATTTCGGTCAAACGCGTGAAAGCAGCGCGGCGCTGTGCCCGACCGGGGACGAATTCAAACCACACTAGCATTATGCCACTCCGCCCACTCGATGACGACGCTTTCGTCTGGCCGACATTGGTAGAGTTGTGCAATGCCAAGGCTCAGTACGAGCCACCTTCCAATGCAGTTCGCAACAAGGGAAGGTTACTCACCATTTGGGGCTGTATCTGGGTACCTGCTGAGGCTGAGGATCGGATCCAACGCCTCAGCATCGTGGCGCATTGTGGTATCAAAGGGCATCGTGGACACCATGCCATGGTGGCACACCTACGACGTCTATTCGCAATCGAATACCCCCTGCAATCGTAGCCGCGTTTGTGAAACGATGGCTGATGTGCCTACATTCTCGAGGAGGTAAAATTGTACCAAGACCGTGGGGAGAGACGATCAATTGTGGCACTCGCAATGAAGTTACCCATTTTGATTTCCTCTACATCGGGGATAGCTACGACGATAGCACGTATCTGCTGGTCCTGAAAGCCCACGCCACACACTACTGTGAGCTAGTTGTGGCTGACGCAGCAGATAGCAGAGTCGGGACGGAGGCACTGATTGCCTGGCACTCGCGCTTTGGTACTCCTCCTGAGTGGGTGTTCGACATGGGAACCCGCTTCATGAATGAAATCATTGCTGAGCTCAGCCGGCGGTTGCGAATGCGACAAACGTCCACCCCAGCGTACTGTCCTTGGATCAATGGATCAGTTGAATGCATCAACAGAGATATTTTACAAGTTATTCGTGCAATAATACTTGGCTACAAGATCAACTACAAGGACTGGGTCTATCCAGTTCCCATGGTGCAGTCGAGTTTGAACCACACTGGCGTCCTGTCACTGGGGCCCCCGCGCCCGTCGAATTATTCACAGGTCTGCAATGTCCAACCCCACTGAAGGATGTTTATCTACCTGAACGCGGTGAACTGCAGCACGTTCCCGACAGAGCGGAGATAGACCAATACCTCAACAACCTACGAACCAGCCTACACGCTATGCACACCGCTGTTAAAGATCAGCGCGAGAAACAGCGACTGTTGAATAAGAAGCAGCAGCTTGGTGAGGCACTAGTCAATTTTGCAGATGGTGACTTTGTCCGGCGCTCGCGTGTAGATGCCAAGCATGGAAAAAGGTTGCAAGTCAAATAGGTGGGGCCCTCTAGAGTGGTGGGTGCAGATGCACAGTCGTTCCGAGTACAACATCTCGTGACTGGTGAAGAGACGGATGAGCACTCGTCGCGGTTAAAAATGTACGCCGACGACAGCCTCGAGGTTACAGACGAACGCCTGGAGCATGTGGCGGCTCAGGGGATTCTGCTTGCTGTGGAGAGGCTTAAGGCCTACAGATGGAGTCCCGATATCAATGACTATGAAATACTGGTTGGGTGGAAGGGCCTACATTCAATTGAGAACTCGTATGAGCCGTTACACCTGTCCAAGGAGATCCGAGTATTAGTGGAGAACTATGTGACTCGAAGCAATGATCGCCAACTCAATATCTATTGGCGAAACATAACGGAAAATAGTCCGCAGACACTGGCGTCGGTGACGCAGCCGACGGAAACTTCTCCTCCACCAAATACCAGTGAGCCTGGGGCACCTTCGCGTGACGGGGAGCCGACTCGACGTCGCACGGCTGGTAAAAAAATGAGACACCGCCAGCCTGTTACCAGGGCTGTAACGGTGCAAGAAGACAAGATCAGTCAACAGCACCCGGATGCTCTGGCTGATCTGTGCCGACAGGCTCAGGGTTGCTTGACTCGATCGATGTCTGCTACCGCTCGCGAAACCGCTTCTGAAGGAAGAGCGACCAACACTCAGCAGCAGCAATCTCGCCGATGCCGTCGCCGCCGCACGTAGTGGTCGGGTGTCATGGTGGCTTGGCTAGCTACTTATCAGCCTAGCCTGGTCTGTGGAATGCTACTAGCGGAGCCGACCTGTTCGTTCGACACGTGACCGAAACTCCAGCGGAGCTTGCCATGTCATCGAGCAGGGGGCAGTTGGGGATTCATTGTGTGCCTACGTACCGAAGGCAGTTGGTTTCACCATGAGTACACAACTCGGTTTTAGGCCCTGTTGAGACTGATTAGCGCGGTGCGGGAATAGCAACGGTGGTTGCAAGCTTTGGGGCTGTCTAGTGGATGGTAGGTATCAATCTTGGGTTCCACCGAAGCCAAAAGAGATTGATCGCAGATCTATCTTGGTGAGTCCGACGCCAAGCAGCTGATGACAATCGATACTGTATATCTGTGCTGGCCAGGCATCTAGTGCTTGACCCAGCTGGCATGTGGAACAAGTAAGCTACTGCATATCTACTTGGGCTGATCAGTACTGGGACCGGAAGCTTCCAGAACTTTACCACCCACATTGATCCGCTGTCAGCTGCATGGCTTCCGTGGGTGGTTCTACCTACGAGCGATGCCCTCTTCATTTGAGAGCGAGACTATGGCTCCCACTCACTTTGTATTCTGCTCCCAACTACGCAAGTAGTTGCTAACTAACTAAATGCACTTGGCTTCTTGTTCCTGCGGGGTAAGCCCTGGCACTGCCGTGAATCGAAGTTGGTATTCAAAACCCGGGATACACTGGGGGGGACTTCAGAAACCATCGCAAATCGTTAATAGCAGTCTCGCATTTTGCACTCGCAATTCCTCGGGGTAGGTGTCGTAAATACCGCTCGCATTTTGTGGAGACCGCAAAAACGGTCTCAACAATTGTGTCATCAAACTCAAATGCCCTGTACCCTAATCATTTGTGTGATGCCGAACACTTCGCATTTTCCCTTTTGGCAACATGGGAGGGGCAAAGGTCGGTCGTTGCGGAGACGCTCCGGATGTGTAACGGGGTTACACAAGTGTGGCATACACACCTTGGGTGAACGTACACCAAGTGTGTATGACACATATTAACAAGATCATTACTTGGTATTAACCAAATATCAGTACTGGATCCAAAAAGATAACAAAGAAACAGTAGGTGGCTTGTGAGCCAGTCAGCATGCATTTTATTAGGAGTCACTATGCTAGATAGTGAGTTGCATATGT
>BSXT01000912.1:0-19325 GCA_030267785.1 Phytophthora fragariaefolia | reverse complement strand
TAGTGGACGCCTTTGAGGACAGTCGCCGCGAAACGGAGAGTTTGCCCTCTTTGCGGAGGAGTACTCGCCTCGCCGACGCCAACGCGGTCGTCGACGACGAGGACTTCCTTTTCTAAGTCGGTCAGGAGTCACTGTTGCTCCGCTATCGGTTGGTTTATGATACGGCCAATGTGCGAGCATTTGAACTATATGAATGTATGTGAGGGTTTTCTCCCGCGCGGAACATTTCGAATTATTGGAGAAGGAAGGAGAAAGCCAATGTATTGAGAGAAAAACAGTTATTGAGTGAAGGTGTGGAAGCTACCGTGCTTCGTGCTGTGTTAGGATTTCTCGGAAGATGAGGGAGTGGAGCGCTTTGTCGATTTTGGCGATGACGGCGTCTTAGCGACCGGGCTGCTAGGAGGCGTGGGCAACTTAGGCGAATTAACCCCGTCTTCGCTTTCAATCTCCGAGTCTTCTCGCTCTTCCTCATCTTCTTGGTCAGCGTCGTCGTCGTCTTCATTATCCTCTTCGTCCGAGCCTGGTGGCAAGGCGGTGGGTCCGTTCTCGTCCTCGAAGTCGGAACAGTCGACGTCTCGGTCCAGTCGACGATCATAGTCTGGTGCGGGGGACAGTTTATACGTGTCGTCAGCCAAATCTCGATCGACGTCACCCTGGAGGTCTTGGATCCTCTTATTATTTACCAATTCAGCCCACGGCCCAGTGACCGGTGTCGGCGACCAGTGTGCTTCTGACTGGCCGTCCGAAGTGATGTCCCTACGAATACGGGCCAAGGCACGGTCTGTCAAACGGTTATTAGCGGGACGAGTGTCGGAGCCGATGGCCTTGGATAGGTTGAGCAGCTGGGAGATCGAAGTATAGCCGTCAGCGTCGATAAGGTCCGGGTCCAGCGCTCCAGCGATGAGCCGCTCGTAGTGCGCAGTGTCCTTGCGATAGGGCACGGCAAGATCGTCGGCGACAGGGCCGTGCTCTCCTTTCGCTGACTTGGACCGAGCCGCTTGTTTGCCTAGCTGGCCTCCCATTCACATGACGGAGTGATGAGCTTTACTGGCCTCGAACAGTTCTAAGAAATGGTAATAACCCCACGTTTCGATGCAAGAGCTAAGGAATCTTAGGCGCGCACGGGTGGCGTTCATCTTGGTCTTGCGACGAGCAGTATAGGCTGCCTCGAAACGGAGCGGAGCATTGATAGCCCACTCCCAGAAGGCCTTCCGGTGCGGCATCCAGAACCTATAGTGTGTGACGTGGACCGATGGATACTCAGTTGGATCGTACCAGAGTCTGTTCCCTGCCCAAGGGTATGCCACACGGAACGGCTCTTTGCCTTGCTGGCGGGCCTGACGGTACACCTTCGCCAAGTCGTCCAGTACACGCTTAGGGGCCGCCGGGTCAATGAGAGTGCCCGACAACACGGCGGAAAGGCGACCAGGCGACGAGTTGGAAGAAGCGGCCGCGGTCTTGGATCGCTTGTTGGAACGTGTGGTGACCTTGGACGACGCCGTGGCTCGCTTGTTTGTCGGCTTGCGAAGCTTCGAAGTCGCTCTTGGCTTGGCTGAAGATACTCCCGTTTGGAACCTCGAGTGTGATGCCGGCCCCGCGCTCGCCTCTTGATCGTCAGGAGCCGAGAGCAGGACGGTCAGCCCCTTGAGCTTGGCGTGCGTGTCCCCGTCAATAAGTGACTCGGCTAAATCGTCGAGATACTCAAGCCCGACTGAAGCATTGTTGACTGCGAGGGCGGTGCGCATCTAAGACCAGAAGGCCGTCTTGATGGCCGTGGAGTCCACTGGGTTGTCGACCTTGAGGCCCATTCGCGCCTGGAGCACCGCTAGGAAGTCGCTGTCAGTGAGCTGGGACATCTAGTCACTTGGGATCGTCGTGGAGGTGGCTCGAAAACCAGAAATGAAGGAGCTGAATTAACACCCCCGCTTTGAGGCGAAAGAGCAGTGTGGTGGGAATTGACCTACAGTGGAAAGGGGAAAAGGTTCGAATGAAATGAACTACGCGACGCTACCGTTAGGGATTGAGGGAAATTGACACTGGATGCCAGACTATTGTTTGAGGCTCGGTTCTAGGTGGATGTTGGTCGTTCTCACTTCCGATCTCGCGGCGGAGCCGTTAGGGGAACGATGGAGTGGACGAGGGTCAGCAACACGTTGCAAGAATGGTTAGTCGCCGACGAGGTCGCCTGGACTAATCGCTGCTCTGGAGCCATCGTGGCCGTGCTTGCCCTAATAATTACGGCACCCATCCGAGAAGTTGCCTGCGGCGCGTGCGGAGCCGTGTTTGGATGGATCGGAGATGGTCTGTGGCTACTTCGCGCTTGTGTAGAGCGGTTCGTTCTGCTAGTGCGCCGTGTCAACTTCCAGGACTATCATGGTGTTGATCATGGTTGGGCCGAACTCGAATGCGTTTTCGTGGCTCCTATCGTGGTGCTCGCTGAACACAAGGATTATTATGGGCTATTTGGACAGTCTTGCGTTCTGTGGTGTCAGGCGTGGCAGCATTCGGTGTGCGACTACCTACCAGATTCCTCGACTCGAAAGTGGGAGGCAGTGAAAGAACTAGGAGCCAACTCCGTCTCTGCTACGGCCGCTTCGTGGAAGCGATGGTGTAATATGCTAGTAATGGTCTGCTCGCTGGTGAGGATAACGCTGGCAGTTATCGTGTTTGGACCTAGCTTATAGAGCTACTGAATTCTGCCTGCACGGATGCGTGGGTGTGGCCGTGGTTCTTGCTGTTGTCGGCGGCATAGATTATTGTTATGGCTGGGACGTGAGTTTATCCCGATCGTGACTGTGATCCTCGTGGGAGTATGTAGTTACATTGAGCTAGCATACCAAGCTCTGGGAGAACCTGTAACGATAGCCCCTCGACCGATTGCTGAAGCGTGCTGGCGCAACCGGCAACAACGGGAGGCTGAACGGCTAGTTGGAGAAGAGGAGTTGCGTCGCCGCACCTTCAGCAACACGGCTACGAGAACGGCTCCGACGCACGTTGCTGGCCTGGCGTATGCGGCTAAAGCTTGTGTTGGCGTGAGTACAGAGTGGCGATCTCACCCACGCGAAGAAGATCTGCTAAGTGCTCGTCTAAGGAATCTGAGATTAGCATCGAAAACCACGGAAAGGGTTCACCGGGGACGGCGAAAGGTCAGCCGGGGAGGATGTCCCGGGTCCGGCGCGGACACCGGGGTACTCCAAGAGGATCCTGTCCTATTGACTAATATTCGGGAAGAGGGTGCCACCGTTGAAGAAGGCTCGTGGAACTAGGAGTTTATCGTCTAGGGTCATCAATACGAGGGCGCAGATCTGGCGACGCAAGGACGGAGGTAGCCGGCGGGCTACGGCCGCTCTGGCTTGAGGAGAAGACGAGGTGTCACGGCTCGAGACGGATGTCGGCTCGTGGGCCTCTCCTGGTGAGGGTAGAGGGGGTGTGCGCTCGGGGCAGCCGTAGAAGCGCACCCGCTTTTCTGTGTGCTGACTTTAAAATTGAATTTGCTTCTTGAAGAACAGGTCGACTACCGCCGGACAAGACAGCCTAAGAAACACCTTAACAAAACTACTGCTTTACCGTTCTACTCCGACTATTGTTTTGCGTACGGCTCCATTATCGAAGGACATAGCGTCACCCCAGCGCTCGCACTGAAGCTACTCGACCCTGAAATACGACTCTCGGGGCTGCGTCTTAGCCAAGCGCACGACTCTCGTCATCCCCTTCCCCGGGATATCAGTCAGTGCCGATCCAATGTGACAGCAAGGGCGTACACAGCGCTCGCGGCGTCCCACCGGCGCATCCCATGTCCGGTGACTCAGTCCAACACCAAGCAGCACCGCGCGCATGTCTGGGCAGCGCTCCGGGCGCTCCACTGAATCCTCCAGCGACTCAACCCCGATGGTGCCTCTCGCGCTTTGTATGCCGAGGTCGCGTCTGGCGCCACGCTCCAGGGACCCTGGAACTTCAAGAAGCATTAGATCTCGCAGGTACGGACTTCAACACAGACATGCCCATCCCCCAAGCAAAGCGGCGCGCGGCGATGATGCTTCGACGGTCTCACCAGACCCAACGCGGGTTGTGTCGGGCCATGGTGCCACCTTTGGTGGGCTGCTCGTTTTCTCACTCGCTACGGATGGAATCGCCTCCGACTTCTTCTCCTTGGCAAGAGAGAAAGAAGTTGGGACACTGCTTCGGTCAGCACGAAGACGCAGGGCAAAGCAATCCGACAGGAAGGCAGCAAGACACGCGCGCCCGAGCACCCGCGGCACTTTCCGACCAATCGCAGTCTGTCGAAGCGCCCTTTCCATGGACGAGGCGTGGTGATTGGCGGAAACCCATGCTTGAAGTTGGCGGCGCTGCATGTCTTGGGGCTCCTCATCCAGCTGGATCCTGTCCTGCCTTCAGCGGGGTACGTACGCCGCCCGCCGTCAAGGGGCTCCGTCGGAGCTGCCATTTCCCAAGTTGTCTCCCAGCGCGCAAGTGGTTCTCCAGTAGCAAGCAGAGCCCCTTCGCAGCGACCAAGCAGCCGCCAACCAAGCCGCCAACCAAGCAGAAGCCCGACAAGCCCACAGAGTCTGTGACAGCCCCGGTGGGGGGGCCACCTACAAGACCATGGTCAAGTCCGACGTGTACAGCTCCCCGATCGTCTTCTCGCAGCTGGACCTGCGGGTGGGCAAGATCACCGAGGTGAAGGCGCACCCGAACTCGGAGCGCCACTACGTGGAGAAGGTGGACATCGGCAAGGGCGAGGAGCTCGAGATGGTCATGGAGCACCAGCCGTACTTCGCCGAGGAGGAGCTGCTGGACCGCAAGGTCGTGGTGCTCTGCAACCTCAAGATGGTCAAGGTGGTGCGCACGCGCTCCACGGGCGCCATCCTGCTCGTGGCCAACGACAAGGGCAAGGTGGAGCTGCTGGACCCGAGCCCGGAGGCCGAGGTCGGCGAGCGCGTGTACGCCAGCGGCGAGGAGCTGCAGGAGCCCGTGACCCCCATCCAGATGAAGAAGAACAAGGTATGGGAGACGCTCTGCAAGGGCATCAAGACCAACAACAAGTGCGAGGTCATGTACCAGGAGCGGTTCCCCGTGCGCTCACGGGCGGGCCCCGTGCGCGTCGAGTCGCTCAAGAAGGTGCTCGTAACCAAGTAAGCGCGGCGACAGGCTCGCGCGCCCCGTGTAGTAGTATGTGCGTTGAAGGCTGGCGAACGACTGTGAGCGTGGAAGCGAGCTGCGTTCGGCAAGCAACCGCAAAGCGTGAGTGGGCGACTCGAGAGTCTCCGCCCACGCGCAATGACAGTGAAAACATCAGAAAATATATATCTACGAGTTGCTTGTGATCAGAAAAAGGAGGAAGAGGCGTGTCTGGAGGAAACAGCAGACTGGTGCAGGTGCAAGTGCAGGTGCAGGCGTAGGAAGATGCTGCTGCCTCCGATAGACTATCGGTGGGTGTGGCGAAAGATCGGGCGTCAGGACGCGCCGTCGCTAGGTTTCGTCTGCTGCAGAGCCACTGCCATTGGCTGTCTGCACTGGCTGGAGCTTAGGAGCTTGTCGGGTGGTTGCGATCTCGCGACAGTCCCAAGCAACGACGCCGTGTTTTTGGAGCAAGATCTGGATCGTTTGACTGGGCCTGTTGCAGGTTGCGAGTTGTGTGGGTGCCAACAACTCGTGAGCATGGGTCACCTGTCGAGCAGCTTCTGATAACGTGCATCGACTCCTGTATCTAAGACGGTAGGATGATGACACTGCATGTATCAACTTTGACAGTCTTCACCACGGGTACAAGGCAAGCAGCATTGCTGCAGCAACAGAACCTATGCGCAGGCGAGTACAGGCACTATGAACGTCACACTCAGTTTATTGGTTGTCGATGCTGACGAAAGCCACAGTGCTATCGACGACCTGAGGCTTGATACCACTACAACTGCTTCTGCTCCATCAACGCCAGGGCTGTTTCTTCGCTACGGAGCCCCGATCACGAGTCCCCCGCGAACGTGCCGTCGTCGCCACCATCCCCACCAAAGTCGCCGCCGCCCGTGTCACCGCTGAAAGTGTACGTGTTGTCGGACACGCCGCCCACATCTCCGCTATATCCACTGTTGTTGTTGTTGTTGTGGCCACCAAACATGGAGCCGAGCGCCGCACCGACGCCTAGTCCACCCAGCGCGCCGAGAGCACCCGCCGCCATCGTATTGCCACTGCTGCTCTCGTGGTACGGAGAAGACTGGGAGCCGCATGTCCGACGCCCCTGATCCTGATCCTGCTAACGGTTGCTACCATCACGTCCGTGCACTGCTACTCTCGTCAAGACAGCGAGCGAGGTCGACAGGCAACCAGCCCTTCGAGTGTATTGCCCGTTAGCTCCTACGCGATGGTCTCGCCGACCTTCTTGGCGGCGTCCTGCAGCGAGCGCAGCTTCTCCTTCTGCTCGCCGTCCAGCAGGCGCTTGTCCTCTGGCGAGAGCTCCTGCCCGAAGCGGTCCTGCTTCTGCGCCATGAGCTGCTCGTACGCCGCCCACTCGCGCAGGAAGAGCGGCACGAACTTGGGCGCCGCGCTCTTGTGGCGCTTGAACTCGTCGCGCACGTACTGGTCCCCGAGCACGCGCATGTGCGGCTCCAGCTTCCGCCGGTGCAGCGTCAGGATGCGCCGGTACAGCGCCAGCACCTTGCCGCGCTCCGCCATCGTCCCCTCCAGGTTACTCTTGCGCGCGTACCCCCGGTTAATACCCCGAGGGGGGGGGGTACCCACCCGAGGGTACATATACCCGTACCTCCCCTTCCATTTCGCCATGCGCTCCATCACCAACGTCAGCCTCGACTCGTGGCTCTTCGGGGAGGAGAAGCGCGAGGGCGGCGCCGAGGCCGCGCGGCGGTCGCTGCGCGCGTCGGACCTGTCGGAGCCGCTGCCCGTGAGCGCGAAGCTGCGCCAGCTGTTCCGGCCCAACAAGCTGCAGTGGAAGCGCGGCAGGGCGGCGGAGACTGCGCGGCGGCGGGACAGCGCCAGCTTCCAGAAGCTGCAGGGCCACGTGCCGTTCACGCTCAAGGAGCTGGTGAAGGACCCCAAGAAGCTGCCGTTCCTGCTGCAGTGGCTCTCGGCCGACGCCGAGGACGCCGCGCGCAGCAACTTCCACCAGGTGCTGCTCTTCCTCCTGGAGATGGAGCAGCTGCAGACCGTGGACGAGGCCACGCGCCGCGAGCAGGCGCGCAAGGTCTGGGGCAAGTACTTGGACGCCGCGTCCGAGTTCCAGATCGCCTCCACGCTCGAGCTCACGCCCGAGCTCGAGCAGCTCGTGCGCGACAGCATCGACCGCGTCGACAGCGCCCGCAGCGTCGCCGACAGCTTCTTCCCCATACAGAAGCTCGCCTACATGCGCCTCACGCGCGAGGAGATGCCGCGCTTCCTCAAGAGCGACGAGTACCTCCAGATGCTCATCGACACGGAGGACGGCTCGAGGACCATCCCCATGGACAGGATTCTGCAGCAGCCGCGCGCGGCGCACTACTTCCTGCTCTTCCTCATGCAGAGCCGCCAGCACTTCGAGCTCTACTTCTGGCTCCACGTCGAGTACGTGCTCAAGCCCGTGCTCGACGACGCCAACTACGAGCTCTTTTGGCGGCTGGCGCGCGTGCTGCTAGACAAGGCCCAGAACGACTCGCAGGCCATCACCTTGGCCACCAAAAACGACCTCTACCTCGCCATCGCAAGCCGCCGCTTTGACGAGAAGCTCCAGCCTCCTCAGCCAGTTGCCAAGGCGCTGTTCAACAAGGCTCAGCAAGAGATTTTTGCCATGCTACGCTCGTCCTGGTTCGACCGGTTTACCAAAAGCGACCTGTACAAGGTTGCGTTGCAGGACTCGCTCATTCACTTTGATCTTGTCGAGTCCAAGGAGGACTCACCCCCAAAGCTGCTGTCCAGAGCATTTTCGTCGGCAGAGTATTCGAAAGTGCAAGATGCGGGTGACGACTCTGCTTCAGCGAGTGGTGAGGACGGGGATGAGGAGAAGGAGGCTGAAGGAAATGAAGAGGAGCGTCCTGACAGTAAGGGGGCCACAGGCACTGACAAATCCGACCACATGAGCGCTAACAACAGCGACCAAGAAAGCGAAAGCGACTCTGTGGAGGAAAATGATGAGCGCGAGTTTGCCAAAGTGGTGTTGAACCTAGAGAGCATCATTCGGCTGACAAAGCTACCTGAGGGGCTGCAAGTGCATTATCGGCCAAATTATGAGTCACCGACGGCGAATGCTCCAGCTCTGAGGGAAGATGGCTGTGGGATTGACACTATCTTGACTTTCGCAACGTTCTTAGAAAAACAAGAGGGGGAAGATGCAGCCGCTACACTTATGCTGATGCCTGTCCCAAATCCGCACAAGAGGAATGACAGTAATGAGGAGTCTTTCGATGACATCACTCGACGAATTAAGACGTTCCTCGTTCCAAGCGGTCGAATAATCATCAAGCGATCAGGAGGTGAAAAGTGTCCTGCTGATATGCTGTTCCCTTTCCAGCAAAGCGGTCGAAATGGGTTTTTGTTCGGGTCTGTTTACTTGACGTATGAGCCTGTGCGCGTGGGTTCATCCAACGAGGAGCATTATGTTGCTAAGGGCTTCTGTTTGCTTTCTCAGCTACCGCTGGTAAGCTCACTGAGAAAGCTAGTGGAGGAGCACTTGCAAAGTTCACAGGAGCAATCCAGCATTTTTGCTCATGATCGTCTAGCTTTACTGTTTCAGAGCAGTATCAGCTGGAAAAGGACAACCATCACCAGTGCTAGAACTCACACGTATGTGCACCCGGAAATGCGACGGCTGGCCCATCGGAAGCACAGCAGCATCTTGAGCCTGCCATTGACTACGTTGGAGACGCAGGTCGATGTTCCCATGACGATTCTCTTTGAACAGTTTGGAACCGCGATGGTGCTTCAAATTATGGCTAGCGCCGTTCTAGAGTGCAGTATCGTGGTGGTAGCAAGCCAGTATTCACTTCTGACAATGTGCGCCGAGGCTATCCGCAACTTGCTACGTCCATTTTCATGGTGCCACGTGTACGCTCCCGTATTGCCAAAGCCTCTACTGTCCTACCTTCAGTGTCCTACACCAATCTTGGTCGGAGTAAACAGTGAGTTTGCGCTGCGGTCGGACCTCCCCACGCGCGGCTTTTATCTCGTTGCTGATGTCGATCGCAAGGTTGTCGAGTACGTCGGTGATCAATCCGTGGCTTGGCGGGGTCTGGGATTGCGCGATGATTTAGGAGAGGATGCGATTTTCCTGCCTCGATGTTTTGAAGCTGCGAAGCAAGAACTGGATAGGCTACTTTTCCCAAGAGCGCTGCAGTATGACTCAATCGGTGGATGCGATAAAGCGCCCTTTGATACTGCCGACGACTCTTTCGCTTATGCGTCTCCTCCTGAGACGGACGCTGAGCGTGACGAGCAGGTGCGCGGTATCTGCTTCGACCTGTTTTCGGAGTTGCTGAGCGGCCACACCAACGCTTGCCTTGTGGTTGGCGACACAAAGGAGTCGGTGGTGATCTTTGATGAGACCGAGTTTCTTGCAACTCGTGCCGATGAAGATTTACCTTTCTACCGAGCCCTGCTGCGTACGCAGTGCTTCTCAGAAATCGTTAGCGCACACCGTATCAATATGAGCTCGAAAGAGACCGATGAAGCCCTGGAGGCCGACGAGGATCTGCAGGAAGGGATAATCTAACTGGACAGGTTAAGTAAATGTGAATCAAATTGTTGTCATGCACAACTTGCATTTACATTTATTGTTCTTCCGCTTCGGCTCGATGGACCTTTTTCGCAGGAGTGTCCTCCACGTGCGCATCGTCATCATTAGTGCGTCCTCGCTTCAGAGGCTTCGCATCGGCGGCACCACTTTCAACGCTCACATGATTGTCACTGTCATTTGAGGCCGAAGCCTCCTCAGCAGTGGCAGTTTCAGCATTCGGGAGCTCATCGCCAGTCATAACACTATCCTCTGCGGACGAAGTAATGTCGGCAGGGGCTGGCGAGGTCAATTCAGGCTCTTTATCAGCGGTGTTTTCGGCGTTATCGAATTCTTGGGTTGCCTCAGCTTCCGTGGACTGCTCTGCTTGATCTTCTCGAAGCGGGCCCAAACTATCTGATAGCACCTGAGTTTCCTCGATGTCATTTGTAGTCTTGGAGGGTGCTTCGGTGGACGAATTGTCGGCGTTCGCCACTTCATCAGGGACAGTCTCTGCGATACTCGTGGTTTCTACGTTTGTAGATGCAGCACCCGTTTCGGTCGGAGATCCTGCTGCTGCCTTCGGTGACCCACCCAGTAGCATGTCATCATCACTGTCATCATCACTTAAATCAGCCCCACGGCGCAGACGTCGCCTGGGGCGGGCTGTGTCCAGCGTCGCTAGATCTTTTTCCAACCTAGACTCTCGTACAGTCCTTTCCTCCTGCTCTATATTCTGCTCGCCGTCAGAATTGCTTTGGTCGTTTTCATCCTCATCAGATGAATCATGAGTCTTCCGGTGTAGCTTCAGATGTTTCACGCGGCGTTCAATCTGCTCCGGTGTTCGATCACGTTCCTGAAACATATCCTCATACGAAATGACCTCGTACACAGACGGCAAGTGGCGATACTTCATGAATACCTTCGCCAGGTAACGGTCTTCAACCTTGCTCCAGTTCTTGGCACGCTCAGTCGCTGCACGAGACATAGGAGCGTTCCTCTTCGGTTTCGGCTTTGCATTCGATGCAACCTCCGAAGGGTTGGCATCATCATTGTTTGCGTTGAACTCTGCCTCACCTTCCTCGTCTTGACCCTCCTTGTCCACGAGAGAGGTGGACTGGAAATCTGACGGACCCAAAGTAAACTGGAACTCAGCTTCACCCTCAAGTTCCTCGTGGTCCAAGGCAATTCGATGACGCCGGGATTCATTAATTGCCTCGATTCGCTTCTCTCGTCCCAAAGCAACCGCTTCTGACTTGGATTTACTCATCGAGTCAATTGGGTCGTAACTCCGCTGGATAAGCATGCACGACTTCGAAGGGTACGGCTGGCGCAGCAGAGCCTCGACAAATAGCAAATTGTTCTTATCAGCCAGCGAGAAGAAATCACGAACAACACCCCGAATGAAGTCCAGGAAGTTCTTGTACTCAGGGAGACGCTGGATATATGTGTCTTGGAGCATCTTGTTAAACAGCAGCAGCACGTGAATATTGAATAGCATTGGTTGCATGGTCCATTCCTCTTGCTGATAGATCTGGAATTGCTTTGTCCGGTAAAAGAACGAGTGGATGTAGTGGTTCACTTTCACGCTGTTCTCGCGGTATTCTGCGAGTAGTGAGCAGTACATTTTGATTGTGTCGGAAGACACCATGCTAGAAAAGTACTTCCGCACGTCAAAGTCAGCCTCCTTACGCTGCATTTCCATTAGGAGCTGCGCCTGTCTTTCCGTTTCTTCTTCGTCCGTCGAGCTTTCGTCGGAATCTTCTCCTGCTTTAGATTCTCCGTCACCACGCTTCTTCTTCATTCGCTTCCTGAATACGACAACAGCAATCCAATAGTGAGCATCTACATGCATGGCACTCAGAGAAAATCCTTGCAACGCACTTGTCTAGATATGCTTTTCTTCGCGAAAGAACCTTGATAGTTCCTTGCGAGTCGAGCACTTTAAAAACAAGCTGCATCATGCATATTTACCAGTTAGCGCAATTATAAGTCTTTTTGAAAAACAAGCAGACATACGTGAGTAAGCGTAACAACGTCGACCACGTATGCCTTCGGGAAAAGACCTGGTGACCACGTCTTCAGCAGCACCGGCAGGCGATCCAGGAAATCACGTTCGTAGAAAATCTTGTGTTGCAAAGAATCCGCGATTCGCTGGAAACGAGGGTCCTCACTCGCTGTAAGCTCAGCGAGATACGCCATCATTTCTGTCAGAAGTTGGACAGAAACTGTCATGCCATGATAGTTCTTCATCGTCGCATAGTTTTCGATCGATTGCAGAACAAAATTGAAGGAGAACATATCCAGCGTAGAAAGCACCGCCTTCTCATCATAGTCAGGTTTCTCAGGAGCCGGGGGTGGAGCTGTGGTAAAATCCAAGGCATTTTGAAGCTCCGCCGTCTTCTTCTGCACAGCTTTTAGCTGGTGTTTGTAGTGTGACTTAAGAGCTTGAACTTTCAATCTGTGATAAGTAGTGAGAAACCACACGAGGTGGAAGTACTGAAGTCGATCTGTCGAGATCAGCTTGGTGCTTCCTCGGCGGAATTCTGTCTTCAACGAGTTCGTGAGCTGAAAGTAAGACTTGGACACGATTGATTCACAGATTTCCTGGAGAACGCCCATCGTACGCCTGGTCACACAAGCACAGATAAATTAGCACTGCCGTCCATTTGACTGCCTTCCCAAAACTACAACTTACTCGTCCGCCTCAGTCACCTTTCCTTTCCCACCGAATATCTCGTGGATGTCGGTAACTGGGGCTGCATTCTTCTTTCCTCTCCTGCGCGAAACAGGCTTTTTCGCCGCCTGGGGCACCTGATCATAGACTGTTTTTGAGAAGTCGGACAACACTGTAGCCCGTCCCGTGGAGCTGACCATTGTCAGCACACCACCAAAGTTGGAATGACGACGCGAGCCAGACTGGTGCAGGGCCGACGCCTTCTTCTCACTGGTCAGCTTGGCCAGTAGATCTCCACCAGCCGGTCCAGCGTTACGAGAAGGCCGAGAGGTACGAGCCGGTGTCGTCGAGGCGGCAGCAGCAGTAGCAGGCTGCTCAGTGGCCCGCTTGTCCGGCTCGGCCGTCAAGTGCTTCTTCATGAATGCCACGACGGACTTTGGCTGCGAGCAGTCGAGCGTGAGGTCGATCATCTCCATGATGAGCAGGTTCCACTCTCGGTTCTCGGGCGAGTCGATGTCCTGCGCGAAGAGCAGCAGCATCTCGTACACGTTCTCCTCGTGCAGCGTGCAGATGAGGTCCTCCTGCAGGTGGCTGAAGTGGGACGTGGTGGACGTGACGAAGCGCGGGTCCTCGTTCGGGATGGCCAGCAGGTTCCGCAGCAGCGTGAGCACGATCTCCATGTTGAGGTAGTCCTCCGGCGTGCGCGCCGAGCCCTTGCGGGACAGCGGGTCCACGAGGATGGTCATCATGATGGGCACGACGCCGCCGCGCAGGAACTCGTGCTTGTACTGCCGCAGGTACGCGAGCTGCTGCGCCACGTTGCTCGAGTCCCTGGCGGGCTTCATGGTGAGCATCACCAGCACCTTGAGGATGGAGAACACGAGCCCCCAGTCGTGCTGGTGGTGCACGAGCAGCGGCAGCAGCTTCTTCTGCAGGATCTTCCACCGGCCCAGCTGCTTGGCCACGAGCTTGTGCTTGGCGTGGTCGCGGCGCACGGCGCGCTGCAGGTCGTGGACCCACTGCTGGCAGTCCTCGCCGCGCAGCAGCACGGCCGCCTCGCCCGGCGCGCCCGCGCGCAGCATGCCGAGGTTGGAGCACACGAGCAGCAGCTCGTTCAGCATGGCGGCGTCCAGCTGCGGCTCGCCGGCGGCCGCGTCCTCGTCGGACGAGGGCGCGTCGAAGTCTTCGAGCTGCTCGTCGCGCGGCTCGGCGTCGGCGGCCGCCGGCTCCTCGCGCGGCGTCGCGGCGTCGGCCATGGGGAGCGGCGGAGCGGCGGGGGTTGCGCGCGAGTGGGCAAAAGGACAACTGACCTGCTGGGGGGACTGGCGGGGGCTGTTTAGGTGCGATTTAAAGAAAAGAGGTCTTTTTATAAGAAACGTGGCTAGGTACGAGGTCAGAACGGCTGGTGGGACACCTTCCGGTTTGTGGGGGGGGCAGTGCCATGGTCGTTGCAGATGTCGTTTGAGTTGACGGGCTCGGAAGGGGGGAGTTGACACCGGGGACGTGACTTCTGGAGTTGGGGCCTGCTCCTTGCGGTAGTCGCTTGACGCTGCACATCGCGCTCGGAATGACAGCACGTGCGTACAATGCCGCCTTCGGGCTATGGAGACCGGCTCAGTGTCCCGGGTCCGGCGCGGACACCGGGGTACTCCAAGAGGATCCTGTCCTATTGACTAATATTCGGGAAGAGGGTGCCACCGTTGAAGAAGGCTCGTGGAACCAGGAGTTTATCGTCTAGGGTCATCAATACGAGGGCGCAGATCTGGCGACGCAAGGACGGAGGTAGCCGGCGGGCTACGGCCGCTCTGGCTTGAGGAGAAGACGAGGTGTCACGGCTCGAGACGGATGTCGGCTCGTGGGCCTCTCCTGGTGAGGGTAGAGGGGGGGTGCGCTCGGGGTTGCCGTAGAAGCGCACCCGCTTTTCTGTGTGTTGACTTTAGAATTGAATTTGGTTCTTGAAGAACAGGTCGACTACCGCCGGACAAGACAGCCTAAGAAACACTTTAACAAGACTACCGCTTTACCGTTCTACTCCGACTATTGTTTTGCGTACGGCTCCATTATCGAAGGACATAGCGTCACCCCAGCGCTCGCACTGAAGCTACTCGACCCTGAAATACGACTCTCGGGGCTGCGCCTTAGCCAAGCGCACGACTCTCGTCATCCCCAGCCCCAGGACAAGTTGGTGGAGAAGCAGGGTAGTTTCACTCGTTGGAACTGTGTGTGTCGTGCGTTCTAGGAAGTGTGCGTCCAGGATTGGTGACTGCGCTGGATTTATCTTGCAGTGCCTGGGTGTCTCTAGTGCTGTTCAGTACGGACGGAACGGTTGATATTCGTGAATCGTAGTGGTTTTTTTTGGGAGCGTGGGCATACAAGGGTAGGGCACACGCGGCAGTGTTAGCGCAAGGAGCGCCGGACAACTGCCTGGTATATATGTTGGAAATCACGAAGGTTACACGGAACGGCTTGAAGTTGGTATTTGAATTGGGCTAAGGTGACTACTTGGTGCTGCGATTTAATTTCGGCTTGGTTATCGAATTACTGGGGTGCGTGCTACTGGTGAAGGCACGTGAGCCGAGAATAAAGGAAAATAGGAAGCGAGATGTCTAGGGAACCGCGCCGCGAACAGGGCGACGGTTTTGAGGTTATGCAAGAGGGGAATGCTGCCCTCTTTGCGGAGAGAGAGAGGGAGCAAGTGCTTCAAGGTGAAAATGTTCGATCCGTGCCAGTCCACTCTGGTCAAGCGATCGAGGAATCCGATGGAACTGCTGGGCCGAGACCGGGCCAGCCGATCTCGGGTAATAGTGAGTCGGGCCCGTCATTAGCTAGAACAGCTGAAGGACGTGCCTCGATACGTGAGTTCGTGAATGCTTGGGCGGCTGGTGCTCGCCCGCCCTCGACTGAGCCTCTTTCTGATAGTGATAATGGTGTAACAGTACGTCGAACTGGAGCTAGCACGGCGTGACTCCTGGCCCTGATCCTAGTGTGGCTGACTCTCGAACAATTGCTGTGGAACATGACGATGTCTACTCTGATCTTTCGGATGAACAAGTACAGAGCTTAGCGGCTCGACTGGAACACGTGATGGCTCAGAGGCAACAGCAAAGAATGGGTCGGTCGTAGGGACTAGCTGCTCCGACCCCGGAGATGCAAACTACGATTCCTGGTTCTATGTCCGGAACGATTAGCGAGATGTATGGGACAGTTGGAACAGTACCGTCGACGCCGAGTGGAACGATTCCGCTTTATACGGGAACTGAGCCTCGTACGGCTGGTGAAGTGGGTCCTTATTTCGTGGAAAACCCCTTCTTGACTACGAGGGGGGCTATACTTGGTGGCTTTAGTGGAACGTCAACAACTGGGGGCAGAACTACGATGTTGACCCCCCCCCCCAGATGACTGTGACCGCGACTCCTCGGCCTTTGTACCAAGATGGTAGAGCGGCTACGATCCCACTCCAGACGCCAATGTCTGCGGCTGCTGGGCTAGGCGTATCCCCTCCCTCAGGCACGAGACCTTCGTTGTCGCCTGGGTATATGACGGCGGTCACAATGGCACCAACGACCGCCTCTGCAAGGGCACCTACGAGACCGGTCTCCGTTCCTACCCAGCGTACTGAGGTAACGCATAACCCAGGCGGGCCTTTGGCTGGCAACGCAACGGTTCCAACGGAGTCCAATCCTTTCCTACTCCAGACTCAAGTGTCTCGTGAAGCGTGGAGGATTGTGGATTGGCTACCACCGTTCCTATCGGACAGTTCGACGCCCACCAAGGCTAAGAAGTTCTGGCTGTCGTTCAAAGCTAACACGGTTACGCTTCCGAACCAAGCTAGGTTGTTAGCGTTCTATCGGTGTCTCAGGGGCGAGACAGGGAAAAGATGGTGGAGTACGTCGAACATTCAAGACTTTGACTCTCTTCGTGTCCGTTTTCATAACCGTTTTGTAAGCCAGACTCCTGAAGAACTATGGAGTAAGCTGAACTCGCTGAAGCGTGAGCGGGGTGAATCCGTTGAAGAATGGGGAGATCGCGTGTCTGGTCTGTGTAACTGCTTGAACTACCATGATCCGAAAATGCGTTTCAGCTTTTCTGCAAAGGATTGAGGAACAAGGCAATCCGTGCCATGCTGTGAGTCAGTTACGTGTCGACGATTCCGCAAGCTTGCGAGTACCTGTTGCTGAAGGAAATGCATCGTCCTGAAGAAGAGGAAGACAAATTCATGGACGAGAGTTCTCGAAGTGTGAATCCTGCTCTCGAGGATATGGATAGACGGATTCTCCAGATGCAGAACTTGCTCTTGGCTCAACAACAGCAGATGGAACAGCAGCAACAGCGATTTTCACTGCCGCGTTCGCCGAGGAGCCGTGATGCTCAGATCGCTTCTATAGCCGATACTGTTCCGTCTACCGTTTTACACCAAAGCCCGCAGATGACTGGTGTTGGGGGAGCTCTTCGGGGTGTTCTCCAAGGTCCGGATCAGCGCACGCAAGAGGGAGCCATTGTCTGTGGTCGATGTCTTCGAGTTGGCCACAGCCGATCTGTCTGTCCTCGCCAGAAAGGAAAGTGCAACAATTGTGGACTATTAGGTCACTACGGTACGGAATGTCTTGAGCCTCGTGGCAACCGTGGATTCGGAAATGGCAACCGCTCTCCTCGTTCTTGCTTTGTGTGTGGGGAGTCGGGGCACTTGGTATTCCAGTGTCCGACTATGGCTGAGCTGCGAGCATGGAAACAAGGGGCTGCCAACGGGTGGAACGGCGAGACCTCCGTGCCCGCTCAGCCCACGTCCCAACTCTGAAGGGGACAGGGGGAAGGGGAAAGGAGTGTCGCCCCTTCCTCCTGTCCGAGAGTCGACACAGAAGGGAGCACGGCTGTAGGAGTTGAGAAGAAATCTACCGTGGCTCCCGCGAGATTAAGTGAAAGGGATATTGAGCGAGAAGCAGAAAATGAAAAGTGGAAAGCGTCAGCCGCGGCGGCCGCAGCGAAGCCGACGAAGACAGTGCGATTCGTGGAGGCGGTTGTAAAGATTGAAAAGAAAGGCGATGGGGTATTGCCAACGGGGAAGAACACCTCTGGCCGGTCCGCCCTCGGAACGGTTCCTGGACCAGCTAATCAGGGTTGGGTACCTGGGCCTGTTCCTGGCGACGATGTAATAGAAGGAAATGTTGAACACGAGGTGGCCGAATTGGCTCCAGTAGCTGTCCCTACTGTGGAGCCCACGGCCGAGTTCAGACGATTGTTCACTGAGGAAGAATTGACGGCAATTGAGGAGAACCAGTGGACTACTACCGATCCAGAAACTGAAGAATATGACAAAGAACTAGAAGACCGGTTGTATCCGCTGGACGAAGTAGAACTGAATGAACTCATATGTGAAGAGAATGCGTTCGGGCCAGAATCTAAGTATGATAGATCGTGTGTCGGGGAGGAGGTTATCTTTGAAGAGAATCGTGCAGCCGAAGTCCTCGCCGAAGTTGGGGGAGCCGTACCTGCGACTATTCGGGATTATGTGTATGGACTCATGGAGACTTATTATTACGAGAATGCCCCTGAGGTCCGTGCTAAACTCCGTCGTCGAGGGCGTTCTAATTGTGTAGTTAAACATCAATTCGCTCCTGCATTGGCTTGCGAAGACTGTTCATTGCTCTTTCCGGAGCACGAAGGTGTACATGAGTTTCGACCAGGACTACGAACATGGGACCATGGTATCGAAAGTGCTGAGGAAACGGCTAACTCTCGTAAAGTCTCGTTCTCTAATAAGAGATACCTCTGTTCTCTCGAGTCGACTGAGGGTATTGAGGCCACTTCAGTGGGATATATCGATTGTTTACCCTCGGAATTACTCATGGATACGGGAGCTTTTGCGAGCTTAGTTGATAAAAAAGTGTTGAAAAGGCTGGGACTGTCGAACATACCCCTGAGACCGTACTCTAGGAAATTGAAGAGTGCTTCGGGAAATGATATGAAGATCAGTGGAGAAATTGACTTGCCTCTACGCCTGGGATCTGTAGAGAAAACCGTCCCCTTTGTTGTGGCTAGCTCCCTTCACGTGGATGCTATCATAGGTATGGATGTGCTAGCTACTTTCCGCGCCGTTATTGACGCAGAAGAACAGACTTTGACCCTGAAAGAAACACGGGAGATGTTCCGCCTCGGTGTTATGCCCGTCTCCAAACCCTGTAGGGTACGGATGGCTGCTCCTCTCACTCTGGAGCCAGGCCACCAAGTGTTAGTCGCAGCGTGCTTGGACGGTGACACGACTTCCGGGTCGGCAGTATTGGTCGAAGGTGTATGTAGCGAGCATCCTAAACTGAGAGTGGCAAGATCAATCTGTACCGTTCAGGACGGGCGAGTTATTGTGGAACTCTGTAATGCGTCCGCTGACGAGATAACTATTAGCCGGGGATCAGTCATTGCGAACT
The DNA here is from genome assembly GCA_030267785.1 of Phytophthora fragariaefolia. Classification (NCBI taxonomy): domain Eukaryota; phylum Oomycota; class Peronosporomycetes; order Peronosporales; family Peronosporaceae; genus Phytophthora; species Phytophthora fragariaefolia. Next base: position 541 of record BSXT01000912.1, on the reverse strand, counting down.
CGACTGTTCTGCCCGAGTCGGCTTTCCCATCTGAACGGGCTGAGCAGTCGAGTACCCGGAACGACTCGGGGGGTGACCTCGATGTTAGCTCGTGATCGGAAGCGTAGGAAACACCGAGCCTGATGCTGGATTAATGCCTGGTCTAAAGACGGCCACAGGAAATGCGGATTACGGCGAGATGGAAGTTGACTTTGCTGGATCTAAGTTAACCCCTTGAAACCGAGGTAGTACCGTACCCCAAATGAGCATAAGGCCTAGACGTTCTAACGTGTATGTGCGGGAAAGGGTTCCAATACAAACCCCTATACAATTTCATAACTTGTATAGTGGATAGTCGCAGGCTAAACCTAAACTCCATGGATGGCGTCTCTCACTAACGTGTATGGTCCTTGGTGTTGCAGTGAGGAATACACGTTATCGCTCGTAACATGTATCTGCTACCACAAAGCCAGTACATGCACGTGATATAGGCATTGTGTCGATGAACGTAGCCGTGAACAAGAAGTGCATAACTGCGTCCCCACAAACATGTGCTGGGCTA
>BSXT01000911.1:0-22121 GCA_030267785.1 Phytophthora fragariaefolia | reverse complement strand
CCAAGGCAAAAGGGTCAAGTCCGTCCACGGTAAGCCTAGCTAGCTAGCTAGCTAGCTGTGGAGCCTGGATACACTCGGCCTCGGCGGGTTAATGGCTGCCGGTGAACTCAAGGTACATTGACTGAGAGTTCATCCTGGTATGGACAAGAGAGAGAAGTGGCCGAGTGTTGAGGCAGAGAGAATCCTCTGAGTGTGTTTGCTGGGCGCGAGGCAGAGCCCCCCAGCGTACCTGGACTTTCGCCGAGGGTTTCCTTCGGCTCCCCTGTATAAGGTCTTGACTGACCCGGTACCCTTCCTAACTGAGGGACCACAGTGGGATAGCGTGAAAATGCGAATCTAAGTGCATCCGAACCCTCGCTCGTGGTTCGTGGTGCACATTTGAGGGTACACCTACCCAACCGACAGTGCACAGAGGCATCGTCCAACCCGGTGTAAGGGATCGGATCTGGTCTTCAGATTTTACCCCAACAAAGCTCAACCGATCTTTCGGGGAAGGGAGAGTGTTGTTGGTAGGGCTCGTTCCTATCCGGAACGGGGACTTTCGTTGTGATCCTACACGACAAATGCAACACGATCACAAGGGACGTGATCGCGTGGTCTACTACCAATCGCGTCAGCTGAAGCCAGCTGAGCGCAACTACCCAGTGGATGATAAGGAGCTCCTTGCCATGAAGTATGCACTCGCGAAGTTTCGAGTGTATCTACTTGGGAGTAGACCGTTCGTGGTCTACACCGACCACGCATCATTGCGTATGGCGGTCAAGTCGCCGCACAGCTCGTAAAGAATGGCACGATGGCTCTCATTCTTTGCGGAATACAACTTCCAGGTTGAGTGCAAACCTGGAAGATTGAATGTTGTGGCCGACGCGCTGTCGCCTCGACCTGACTATGCGGTGCACAAGACCGATGCCAATGCGATTGGCGTCGTATGGACGTCTACCCCCTCGTCGTCTTTGTTATACGACGTGAAGTCCGCATACGCTAACGATGCGGATGCGAAGTAGTTGTTAGACTACTTCGCTGCACCTTCTGACAAGTCTCGCCAGAAGCTGGCAAAACATCTCCGTGTCCGTGTAGACCGATATCGTCTACACAACGGCCTACTGCTTTACAGCGCAGTTGACGACAACGCTGATCGAGTTGTCGTCCCGCACTTAAGGAAGGAGCTACCGCACCGAGCACACTCAGTACGCGTAGATGCCTCGTGGCATTCACGTAGAACGGTGTATGTCCCGTCGAGGCATGCACCGAGTTTTTGATGGCGAACGCAGCCATCGGTGGACAGTCGCTCCAGTGATGGAACGAGTGAGCGTAGCTCTTCAATGCGTCGACCAGGACTCGGTTGGCGCGCTTGGTTTGTCCGTCGGTCTGCGGTTGATCCGCAGTCGACATGTACAGCTGCGTACCAAGACGTGTAAACAAATCTTGCCAGAAACGCGCTGTGAAGCGCGGATCACGATCAGATACAATATCGATCGGCATGCCATGGTGTCGTAGCACCATGTCAACAAAAAGACGCGCCGTCTGTTTGGCTTTCACTTCTGCTGGAACTGCAGCAAGATGCATCCTCTTGCTGAAGCGGTCAACAGAAGCCACGATACCGGTCCTCCGCTTGTTATCAGGCGGAAGACCAAAGAGGAAGTCCATTGAAATGGACTGCCAACACTCCAACGGAGTCGGAAGTGACCGAAGTGGAGCCTGCGAGTAGGGCGCAGGCTTGACACGCTGGCATACCTCGCAGGCGCGTACGCACTTTCGTACCCACTTGTACTGGTGGCTCGAGTAGAAGCCACGCGTGAGAAGCAAGTATGTCTTCTCACGACCCGGATGTCCCGACGTCGGGGCATCGTGATACTCGTAAGTGATCCTGAGCGTCAGCTCATGATCGTCGGTATCCGGTTTGCCAAAACCAAATAAACACGCTGATTTGAGCAACATATCAGCTGTGTCGACACGCGCGCGGACTGCGCGTAGACCGATGAACGAGAGCACAGTGTCTACGCCGGGCGTAGACACTAAGCATCAACGAGCAACACACACAGGCCGGGCCTGTAGTGAACAAGGATGCCGAGCTGAACACCGAGTTCAGCTCGGAGGCTGTGGACTTTGTCCAGCGCCGACAAGCCGTCATACGGTTTGTCCAACACGCCAGTGCAGCTTCTGTCGACCGACGGAAGCTGAACGCTGACAACAATAGCAGAGGCAACACTACTGAATTTAAAATTTGTTCATTAGTTTTACTAGCTACTCAGAATCTAGCTAAACCTGCTGTGTCTGACTTCGGAGCAAGCAAGCTTGCTCCGCGCTTCATCGGACCCTTCACCGTGTTGGCGAAGCACGACAACGCGTAGACACTGGACATACCGTCCAGCATGCGCCTCCACCCAACCTTTTTATGTTGGGCGGCTGAAGCCATACGCGCAACACGAGTCACCTAGTCGTGGTGAATCGGCGCCGACGCGCGTTCGCAAGACAGCTAGCCTCGCCCAAGGTCGACCTGCACGTTTGACGCCGTCTGCGAGACCTGCGCGATCTGGGCCTTCAACAGGACCAGCTCCTGCCGTAACTCGGCCGACTAGAGGCATTCACCAGCCTCCAGATGATCAACGGAGTCTAGCGGACCAGACCCGCGGCGTCTTCCCGCAGCCTCCACCCCCACTGCGAGACGCACAGGGGGCGGCTCGCTGGATCGTCCAGTCGGATCTGGACCCAAGGTCCAGATCATTTTCGTATTCGTTGGAAAGGATTTCCTCCGAACCACGATACGTGGGAGCCGCGGATCGTCCTGATGCGGAACGTTCCGGGGATGGTGGCGAAGTACGAAGCCCGTCACCACCAAAGCCGCCGAAGGGCGTAAAGCTTAAGCGAGAGCTGTAGTCACCTACAGCCCTCGGCAGAGTGCTGCGCCCACCAGCAGCACTTGAAGACATCTGCGCAACCAAGTTTGTGCGCAGTGGCTTCAGTTCCTCGGGCACACGGACACCAATGTACCCGTTAATGTCCCGCTCGGACACGCGCACAGCCCCGACGTGGCAGTGCTCGCCCGCGACGCCCATCGGCACCGCGCACGGAATACCCGCTTCGACTGCACTGGGGTGCAGTCGATCAATCTTGGGGCGCTTGGAGAAACGCTCATAGTGTTCGCGTGCTAAGCGAACGCGTACACGGTAACCAGCTGGGTCCTTGTTGAAGTTTTCAACAAACGCACCCCAGCTTTGACAGAGTGCCTTTCATTCGGGCACTCTGCTTCTACGGGAAGCCTTCTTATTCCTGTAACATCGGAGCTCATGGAACCAATGTAGTAATCGCGTATTTGATCCGTCGTCGATTCAACATCAAGCTCCTTAATGACATCATCGTCAATGATGCCACTCCACGAGTACAGTGCGTACTGACTCGGCGCAAGATTGGATCTCGCTTGGAGACGGTATCCATGGGTCGTGCACTGGAGCAGTGCGCGGCACCACAACACCAGACGGAGTGAAGTTACCTCCCCTCCGAGGGCTGGGCAGTGGCCCAGCGTCAGCGAGCGGTCTATCGCTGCAGCTGCGCGAGCGCTTCGAGCTCGAAGCGTCCGAGTCGTCCTGACGAGGACGACGTGATCCCACACTTGGATCATCAGGCCTTGAAGACGAGATCTCCTCGTCTTCATCGCCATCCTCGATGTCGGCAGTGATACCGACATCGAATAGAGCTTCAAGCTCGTCGCGGGCAAACAACGTGTTGACTCACGCCTTCTGGTAGTCCCCAAGCGACATTGTTTGCTTGAGAGAGCTTGGCGTCATCATCGTTGAAGAGAAGACGGAAGTCGAAGGCGGAGAGCTTCTAGTCGTCGCTGAGGAAGCGACGACAGTATCCGCTGCTGTAGATGCAGCACGCGTGCTGGCGGCCTGCGTCGTTGGCGTGCTCATTCGGAATGAGCACGAGTATCCCCTCCGAAGAAGTCTTTGGATTGATGTGCCGAGACCGGCACATCAAGTCCTAACGGGGGGATGGTGTAGCGGGGCTACACATTCGGTCAACCTCCACGTTAGGGCAACATGCACTAATGGATACATTCGGGTGGGCCACATTGCAGAGTGACCACCATTCATAGTCGGAAACAACACTATTGGCAGAAAGTAATAGATATCTGCCAACACGGAGTATGCATTAGGACAGAGATTCTGCCAACCACTCGTTGACAGATCCTCGCTTTATAGATATCAGCTTTAGGAGGCAGGGCCAAAGTTAACATTCAATTCAGTTCTCATTTTCTACCAAAAAGGTTATTAATAGTCTTTATCTAGACTTAAATATACTTACAGAGCTAAGTATACGTAATCTAAATTAACTACACCTACGCTTCCTCCTTCACGTCGCGCACACGTGTAAGCTAAAGTAGTGAGCTAAGTAAGTCGACTCACTACACAAGGTGTGTAGGCTTGGCAGAGCCTATGTTGCACATAAAGTGCAAGTCGTTTCCTATTGGCTTAAATTAGTGTATATTAACGACCAGTCACAAAGAGTGACATTTTAGTACATTGTAACACTCGAGATCCGCCTCAAGGCGAGGTGGATAGCGCAATGGAGGAGCCTGCCGTTACCAACGACCTGGACGAGTCACAGTCTCGACAGATAGCGCTCGAGCTTCAAGCTCCTGTCTCGAGACGGCCCGCGGCTCGCTAAGACACTTAGATGTGTCGATAAAAACGCGTCAACCAGTTTACGAACAGCGAGAGGGCTGATATCAGCAAGTCGCTCCGCGAACTCCTCTCCTGAGCCAGGACGGGGCGGCGTCAGCGGGACGCGGGATGTGACAGGCCGTTCACATAGGACGGCGTGTAGCCTGTCGAGGCGTGCACAGCGTTGTTTAACATTCAACGAGTGGGAGCATGGCGCTCCAACGCTCAGGTGTTTCAGCGCATATGCTGCGGAGGACATCCTCGACAACGCGGGTGACGCGTTCCGTCTGACCGTCGGTCTGCGGAGGATCCGCGGTGGAGATGACCAAACGAGTGCCGAGCACCGCGAAGATGGACGTCCAGAACTTGCCCGTGAAACGGGGGTCTCGATCGGAGTCGACTGCCTCGGGAAGGCCGTGTTGTCTGAATACGCGGTCGAGAAACAGCGTAGCTGTACCCTCACCATCAATGGTGTCTGGCACAGCCGCGAGGTGAGCAATCTTGCTCAGTCGGTAACAAAGACCACAACACCCGTGTTGCCTGCCGCGTCGGGCGGTAGGCCAAACACAAAATCCATACTAATGGATTTCCAACACCCCGAGGGTACAGGCAATCTGGCAAGCGGCGCGGCCGCTTGTGGCGCGGGTTTGACCCGTTGGCACGTCTCGCACATGCGCACATAGGTGTCGACCCACTTGTACAAGTTGGGCCACCAATAGTGCAAGCTCACAGAGCTGTAGGTCTTTTCTCGTCCGAGGTGACCGCCGCCCGGGGTGTCGTGTGCCTCGTAGAGGATGCGGTACTTAAGATCCTCATCGTGAGGTACCACAACCCGTGGCGGATCATCGGATCCTGTGCTGTAATACAGCAGCCCGCCATCGAATGCATAACGATGCAGACATGCGCGCAGCCGCGCCGACAATTGTTTGTCCGAGTCGTCAACCTCCTTGCCCCCAAGAGCCTTCAACAGCGCCACACACATGTCGTCACTGGTGTACGACGCGCGGATCAAATCCGGAATGCAGCGTAATTCTCGCTGTACTTGTGCAAGTAGTTAGCGAGGCCAACCCACTTCCGTAAGTCCTTCTGGTTCCGAGGAACCGGCCATTCGACAATGGCTTTCACATTAGCGGGATCCGCTCGTAGGGCCACGCTTCCCTACTAAGCACCCTAAGAAGAGTATCTCTTCAGCACCGAATATGAAGTTATCAATGTTGGCATACTACTTGATCGTGCGCATGCACTCGAGCATCGCTCGCAGGTGCTCCACGTGGTTCTCCACATTGGTCTTACCGAGCTCCGCACGACTGTGAACGAATATATCGTCAAAGTACGTCTGAGCATATGCCTGGTGGGGGCTGAACAGCTGCGTCACATGTCGGTTAAACGTCGCTAGTGCGTTCGATAGCCCTTGGGGCATAACCAGTCACTCCCAGAGCATGCCGCTCGGAGTGCTGACCGCTGTTAGCGGAATATCGCTCGCTCGCATGAGCAGCTGATAGTACCCGTCGACTAAGTCGAGGGCACTGTACAGCGTACAGTCCACCATATTGTTCTGAAGAACATCCTTCCTAGGAATCGGTGTCTGAGCCGGAATGGCGGCGGCATTAAACGTATTGAAAGCATGCACGATGCGCCGCTTGCCATTAGGCTTTCTGACACAGAAGGTAGTCGTCGAGTGCGGAGACTTGCTCTCCCGCACCAGACCCGCCTCGTGCTTGGCACGGAAGGATGCGTCAATGACGTCATACTGTTGCCTTGGTAAGGGCCAGTGTCTCGTGACACAGTACTTGGTTCCAGGAACCAGATCGACCTCATGGCGAACGCCTCGATCGGGAGGGAGCCGCAAGGGCGGCTCCTTAGATACCACGTCCTGATACTACCCGACACTACCTGATTCTCCGATCCGCTACGTGCATTGAGCGCTTCTTCGCGTCGTCTAGGACAGCTTCATCAAGAAGCGAGGATGAGTTTAACTCTTCCTCTGGTCGTATAACGACCACCTCGGCCAACTCGCTGGCCTGTAAGGCCTTGCCGAATTTATCCAAGGACATCTCGTTCAGATCCAACATAACGTGGGCACCGCCCCCAGGTTAACGTCGCCATCGATGTCACCCGTCACTTCATTAACGTGTGTATATAGCTGTTCGCTATCGTGTTGAGCGGTCCCGCTCACTACACCGTACACGTCCCGTGACATCTCCGACGCCATGTGTCTTGCAGCGAGCATCTTACGTCACCGCCTCCTCTTCGCTGAGGTTGTCCGCCTCCGAGAGGCCGTCGTGTGTGCCTTCAGGTGTTCTTACCTCTTCCAGCTCCGAGGGAGCGTCAGTGTCCCAACCGGCACTCAACGATGTGCTGCTCTGTGCGCAGCCCCCACTCCGTGGGTTATGTGCCACTCCACATTGAGCCGCAGGACTTCGTCTGTGGGTCCTCAGCGTAGCGCCGACCATGCCGCCCTTGGCATCCAGCGATAGCTCGTCGTCCTAACGAGCATCGCTCAGTGGATTCTGTGTCGCTCCACATGCATCGTTCGTTCCGCAGACCTGATGCCTCGGCGCACTGCCGACCATGCCCTCATGGGCATGCAGCGACGCTGCTTCACCGCGAGCATCGCTCAGTGGGTTACGTGCCACTCCGCGCCCAGTCCATGAGCTCTGCTCAAGACTCTTGCCCATGCCGCCGTCGGCACGCAGCGACGCTGCTTCACCGCGAGCGTTGCTCAGCGATTATGCGCCACCCCTCCTTCAGCCCGCAAGCTCTACTCGGGACTCATGTCCACGACACTATCAGTGTCCATCATCTCAGACATTCCAACGTCCAGTACATTACCCGTCTCGGCCCAGTGCTCGCACCAGAAGCGCTACTGATTCCGAGCAGAGGTGGGTTTCATGAATCGCCAAATCTCTGCTCGGTGAGAAGTGCGTAATAACCAAGGTCTTCGACCTCCAATCGATTCATGGCTCATGGCGCTCCAGCCATGCCATGCCAAGCATGAGATCATATATCGCATCCAGGTACAAGGCCAAACAGCGTTCCACGCTATCGAAGTCTAGGAACTTCACGCCTAAGTCCACAGGTTCCTTAGGCACCGTAACACGGGTGCTCATCGCGAGACGGACAGTGACTATGTCATGATTACGCGCTCTAAGCGCCTCAGCATACAGCTGACTTCCTGCCATCGTGGAGCGCCGGGCGTAGTTGCCCGACGCACCCGAGTCGGTCAAAATCGTCCACGGCTTCTCAAACCCTTTGACAGTCGCTTGGACGGCTAGCAAACCAGGCTTGCAAACACGTCCCGTGTTAGAGAGCGCTGCTCTCTTCGGGGCTAGGCCCTGCTAACCTCCACCTCCATGAGGCTCAACACAACTTAGTTCTTCCCCAGTAGGCCGTCCCGCGCCTACTGGGACTTCTCGTTTCCCCGAAAAGAACCAGAGTTCTGGCCCAAAGCAGGGCTTTTGCTCGAAGGAGCCTGGCGGCGGTTACGCACAAGGCAACCGGCCCGTAGATGGTGGGTGTCGCCGCAAACAAAGCATCGACGGATGCATCTACGTTGCTCCGCAGCAAGAAGCTCAGCTTCTTTATCTTCAGCGTAGCTGAGATCCATGGACTCGGGGCCCGACGATGGATTTGTGTATGGCGCGTTCCATCCAAGCCGAGACGACTTAAAGTTGAACTCGGTATTCAATGCCACGCTCACAGTCTCTTCAAAAGAGGTATGGTGGGTGCGGAAGACTTCCTTCCGGACCACGCCCGTCCGCAGCCCCTCCATAAACGCCGTCACGGTGACTGCCTCGGGCAGAGGGTCTACTGCATGCCGGCAATCAGAGTTCGCAACTGTTGGACGTAGTCCACAAGCTCCTTCTTACCCTGGCGGGTAGCAAAGAAGCGTGAGCGAACGCGGTAAGCCTGATTAGGCGGGACGAATACTCGCGAAAGTTGCTGCTTCAGCTGTTCCTATGTCGGGAAAGACGTCTCCACCGAAGTTCCGCACGCGAGAGCCCATTCGTGAGCTCGCCCACCGAGCTTGGCGATGGCAAGCGCTACGCGCTGTTGCTCCGTCTTGAGCAAGGTTGAGTCCATCGCCATCTCCAGCTCACGGGTCAAGAGCAGCAAGCTCTTCCCTTCCTTCCCTTCAAAGGTCTTCACACTCACCATGAGTGGCTTGGGCTCGGGCCCGTTCGTCGACGTAGTCGTGGGCGTCGTGGATGCCGTGACTGCCGCCATTCTCTGTTGGAGATGCTATTTTCGTAACTGGAGAACGCCTCCTGTCTCGCGTTCATCGTGTCTGGACCTTGCGAGGCAAGGTGGGAAACACCCTCCGGGTCCAACAAAGACATAAGATTTTTAATCGCGTCTTGTTGGCTCGGGGGCAGATGAGCGAATTGTTCCATCCTCACAGAGGGTCAGTCTCTCAGACGCAGGTGTCGGATTGACTACAAGTGCTACCAAGTGCAGCGGGGCTGCCGTAGCGTGCGTCAGAGGAAGACGTAGACCCACCGAGTCTGAGTCTAAAGCCTTAACACCAAGGCAACTATACGCTACGTGTCTTTTTTCAAACTGATGTTATTAATTGCCTTAAGTACGGCAAAGCCGTACGGAGCAGACATATGCAACTCACTATCTAGCATAGTGACTCCTAATAAAATGCATGCTGACTGGCTCACGAGCCACCTACTGTTTCTTTGTTATCTTTCGGATCCCGTACTGATATTTGGTTAATACCAAGTACTGATTTGTTAATATGTGTCATAAACACTTGATGTGTATCCACAGAAGGTGTGTAGGCCACACTCGAGTATATGTGTTCTGTTGATCACTTGTAGTGCTATATGTCGTTTCTTTTGCTATCCTTGTTTCGCTCGCGAGTCTACGCGCACGGGCGAGGAAGCCGCCTTGATTCCCCCTCGGACTTCTGGCTTGGTGGTCGGTTTCACTTGGGCACCGCTTGGCACGTTTGGGAATACTCGCGTCAGGACTTCAGCTAATCAAAAGAAATAAGCCAATCAGAACACTTACATATTTCTAGGATTTGCTAAGTTGAATTTCTACTGCATTATTGCAGTTGAACAGCAACTGCAAGTTGCTGCACTAGCCCTCCAATTCGAAGCTAATTCAATTTACACTTTGCAATTTGCCATCGCGCCCAGCACCGTCACACAATGAGCGCACCAGTACCTTTGAATAACTTGTCGTACCCGATGGGGAGTATACAGCCGGCCCACCCACGAGAAGGAACCCTATGCAATTAAGCTGTCGCTGGAAAAATGGCGTCATTACCTCTATGGTCGTCATTTCGACATCTACACAGACAACAGTGCATATCAGTGGTTGTTACACCACCCGAAGGTTTCTTCAAAGCTTTCACGCTTCTTGACCTTCTGTGCTCAGTTCGACTTCACCCTGCATCACCTGAAAGGATCGATGAATGTCGTAACTGATGCACTGCCCCGTCCTCCAATGGATTCAACTCCAAATGCGTTGATTTCACCACAATTGCTCCGTTCTCTGATTCTCTTTCTTCTCGTTCATTATGCGGTGCACGATCAGTTCTGAACTCCCAAGACACTCAGCTATTAGCTCCCGTGCTCTGCGCCTTCTGAAGTTGCCTAGTTTTTGTGTGCCTTAAAAAAGATGTTGCAGTTCACGATAAACACCCCCTCTCCAGGGGGAAGTTCGTGTCTACTTGACTTCGTCCTCGTTTCAAAATGAGCGCTTCCACGCGCGACTTGTGCTAGCTGTATTATGCAGACGTTAACGATTCCAATGGTGTGCGGTACACCTACTGCTCTTAAGAACTGACGAAGCTGCACTCGTTACCGCTCGGTGCACCAATTCCTGGTAACATGACTTGTACAATAGCTACACGTTCGTATGAAATACGAACGTGAGGCCAACGACCTGCCTGTGGACACGAACATGGCCACTTGAAGCCCGAGCGCGGCTGCAATGTATGTTGCACGCGAAGACTGTCTCCACCTAGCAGACCCAGAGTGGGAGTCGCTCCAACGACTGGCGACGGTGATTGGAGAAGCAGCGTTAGTGACGATGCTGCACACGCTATCGCCAACTGAGCAACACGGAGTTGCTCTGGGATTCATCATGAAGGAACAGCACATCGCCGCTGCTCGTGCTACGGTGTCGACTCCGTCCACACCGCGCGTGGAGTCGTTGAACTTCCACGTGAATAGCAACGAGGAAGAGAGGGCGAACCTCTCCTCCGTCGACTCGTCGAGGTTGACACTGCCATTACGGCTCGACATATTGTCGACTCGTTGTAGAAGGTTTCGTTCGCCATGTCATGCCTTGGCGGGCGAGCAAGGCGTTGGGCGTACGGACGTCGACTCACTGATCCTACGTGCTTTAGCACGTACGAGGTGCTCAAGGTGGAGCTCAGACAAGCGTTTGAGCCCCCGCAGAACGAGTTCAGATCGAGGGCAGAGTTCCTCGATCTGCAACAAGGCAAACATGACGTACATGCTTACGCTCAATGTAACGGGATGGTTACGGTTACATTAGTAGGTAAAAAAAGTTACATAAGAGGTAGGAGCCTCATGGCTACACGTACAAAAGGAGATACAGGCACACAAATAGCCAGACCCATTTCAGCCAATCAGGTATCGACTTAGATTTGAGTGGTTCACAAATAGGACGGGAGCTCCGCTCCCGCTCCATAAATAAACAGGGTTAAATTTGCCCTAAACCTGACACTAGGTTCTACTATTGCGAGCTTCCTCCATCTATAGCGTACGCTAGCGACGGTACTTCTTACCCTGTTACACCTGGTAGTATTTTGTAGTCCTTCCAATGGCCAAGTTTGAGATGAGTGAAGGCACGCCGTCGGTGACTCCAGTGATGACCCTGGAGCACACGGCGGTTTCCCATCTCACCACTGTTGAGTGGCAAGCGCTACACCACCTCGCGGCGGTGTCCGGAGAGTTCGTCGTTACGCGCTGCTGAGCCCAGCGACCTCCGACCAACAGCGCCAAGCCATCCAAGATCTCATGGAGCGCAAGCTCGCCGAAGCAAAGCGGCGAGTACCAACTCCCTCGCACTTCTCACCGAACAACGCCGCGAAGATGGAGACGTCGACCTACTCCGGCGTCGGGCTAGATCGCCTCCCGCTGAACCGTTAGTTCCGCGAGGTCAACATCGCGATCACTTCGAGGATGATAGAAGCGCCGACGGCGAGAGTCAACTTCCTGTTGTCTCGCCTATTCAGAAAGGCCAAGGAATGGGCCAATGGCAAGCTCGTTGTCGACCGAAACGCGTTCCCCACTCTGGAGAGTCTCCCGAGCGACCTCCGACTCGCTTCGACCCTCGGCAAGAGGAGTCGCGCATGCGTGCGGCCTTCTTCGCCCTTCACCAAGGCAAGATGTCCATGCGCGACTACGTGCAGAAGACCCACCACTTGGTTTCGTTCATGGTCACGAACCCGGATGTCACGAACCCGGATGACGTTGCCTCTCAAGTGCACGTCTTTATCTTCGGGATGCGTGAGGACATGACACGGTACTGCTTCACGCGAGCGGAGCCATCATCACTCGAAACTGCATCCGCACTCGCGTTGCGCGAGGACTACACGATTGCGTCCTTCTACGCGCGTGCGATTACGTCGGACGCTCGGGCCTCCACGCCCGAGCACATGGAGATTGATGCCATCGAAGCCGAGTCGAGGTCGTGGTCGACGTAAAGACAGATGACACATCTCTGATCGTTACCGCTTTGAGTATACACGCACGGGTCGGCTTCTGTCGGCTTGAGTCCCATCAACTTCAAATGACGATCAATCGTCTCATTCCACACACGCTATGCTTTATTGAGGCCATACAAACACTTCTCGAGCAGACACGCAAGATCTTCGTCACCATCGTATGTTTCACCCACAATCTCCATGAGTCCTTCTGGTAACTCCATGTAAAACTCTTCATCCAATTCCCCATAGAGGAATGCGGTATCGACACCGGACTATTCGATGATTGCGCCGTCCTCGCAAAATTTCGCACGAATCGAGTTAAGCGATGCGACCGGCGAATACGTTTCTTCGTAGTCAATACCATGTCGCTGAGAGTATCTTTTTGCTACGAGACGGGCCTTGTGACGTATGAACCGCCCTGTTTCATCTCGCTTCAACGCAAACACCCAGAGGCAACCAATATCGCGCTGATGCTTCGGCCTGGAAACCAACTTCCAGGTGTTGTTCGTCATCAATGACTTAAGCTCGCATTCAATCGCTGCTTTCCAGTGAGCACGATTGTTTCTTGTAGTCGCTTCCTTGAACTTCTTCAGCTGCAGCCATTAGTATTTCGCCTTCAATCGCAAACTGCTCATCATCAGCCTTCGCACGGGCTTGATCAACCTTTTGCACTTGGCCCGAATCTCCGATGGTGTCATCACTTGCTTTTTACGTGCTCCCCCATCCTCAGGATATGTTGATTCATTAATATGACGATCACGTCATCGAGTGATCATCGGATGATCGGCATACGGAACGATTGCCGAATCATCTGGGGTTATGCCATCATGAGTGACATTCTGCCGTCCAGCTTCAACGATGGATGTAACGTTGCTTGTAGGCACCTGTGGAGGCATACATTCAGGTTGATGCTCCGAGTTATCAGTTTCATCGTTTTCTTCAGTGTCATGAGCTGATCTGGATCGGTTGTTTCCATGAAGTTGACGGTGCGCACGATGCGCACCCTTCCCGTCGCCACGTTAAGACCCCGATATCCTTTCACATCACCCTCGTATCACACGAATCTGCACTTGAATGTCTTGGGGTCGAGCTTGCGGCGTTTCTCGTCGGGGATATGCGCGTAGCCTAGTGATCCAAACGCCTTCATATTATTCAACTGCGGCTTGGTTCGGTGAACAATCTCATAGGGGGTCTTCACACTCACCAAATTCGGATCCCGGTTGATAATCCATGTGGCTGTGCTAACCGCTTCTGCCCACCATTTATTGTCGATTCCTTCCTGGTAGATCATACAACATGCCATCTCTACCAGCCCTTGATTCATACGCTCAGCAAGTCCGTTTTGCTGCAACCTGTACGGCACCGTCTTCTCATGTTTGATGCCACTTCGGTCCAAGTAGGTCTTAAACGCCTTGTCAGTATACTCACCGCCACTATCCAAACACAGACGTTTTATGGTCTTGCCTGTTGCGTTCTCCATTGGTGCCTTAAAAATCTTGAATTTTTATAGCACCTCCGATTTTGCCTTTATGAAATAGACGGTCACGTATCGTGAGTAGTCGTCGATGATTATCACCACAAAGGTGCGTTCCCCATCTGCATGGGACCCATCACGTCCGTGTGCAACAACTCCAACACACTGGCACTCTTCACCACGTTTGCAGGGTGACGCGGAAAATCATATGCCCTCATCTTTCCCATGCAGCATTCGGCGTACACGTTATCAGTTGACATATCGTCAGCGATGCGCGGCACACCATCCGCCATTCTCAACAGTTGCTCATATCGCTTGTACGGGATGTGGCCGAGACGGGCATGCACAATTGCCCATGGCTCCTTACGAGGTGTCGTTGCCGCACGACACACCTCGTCCCCCACTGTCTTCAGTTTGTAGACATTTTCACTGCGTTTCGCCTCCATGACCATTGCATCGCGGTAGCGAAATACACACTTGTCCTTGCTGAACTGTGCAACGACGTTCTTCTGGGCCAGCTTTGACACCGAGATGAGGCTCCCATCAATTTCAGGAATGTACAGTACATCCGACAACTTGACGGTTGTCCCGTCCATCAACTTAAATCCGACGGTGCCCGTTGCAACTGCGGCTATCTTCATACCATCCGCGATCGTAATGCGGAATGGCATCTTCAGCTCCTTCATAGAGACGAACTTGTATCGGACGCTGGTCATGTTCGAGCTAGCACCGGAGTCCACGAGCCACTCTGATTTCTCCATGGCTCCGGTAGCCGTAAACGCGAGGTCGGACGTCTCTCGCACGACTTGCCCACTTCCCCATCGGCTTTCTTCTTGTGGCACTCTGACTCTTTGTGCCCAGGTTTCTTGCAGTAGAAACACTTCCCAGTGAATCGGCGCTTGCCAAATTCTTTCTTCATCGACGCGAACGCTATCTCTTGAGTCGATAGCGATTCATCCGAAACTTTAACACCTGAAAGTGCTTGGATTGTGTACGCGAAGGTCATGTTTGGCGTATTCTCGAGTACGGTACTGATCATCCGGTACTCTTCCGTCAAACCGCCAAGCAGTAACACAAGTTGGCGGGTTTCATCTAACGCTTCACCGATCGTTTCCGTTTGCAGCACCAGCTCCTTGAACCGCTCTACATGCACCGCGAACCGCGTTCCGGGTTCCACCTTGAAGCTATGCAACTTCGTGGTTATAATGAGCCAATTCTTGAGCGTGTTCCGGTTGAACTGCTCATCGAGCAGGCGCTACGCTTCAGCGGCGGTTGTCGCTCCACGGGTATAAACTTTGGATGTGAGACTCACGTCTCCGGCAATCACACAAGCGGCTTTCGGATCGTTTGTCTTCCATTGTACCATGGAGCGCTCACTGACTGAGTCGATTTCTGGTTTGACGATGTGTGCCAGCAATCCTTTCGCGCAGCTTCATCCGCATATTGAACTCCCAGTGGAAGTAGTTGTCTTCCACGAGCTTCACGGTGTCTGCGTAGCTTGGGCACATAACCACTTGAGATTATGCGAACGAGGCTTGGTAGTCGAGTGTTGGTTAGGAAGGAAATCTGAAAGTAAATTAGATTGAGTTAATCAAAACTATCTATCATAAGTTTTCTACCATGTCTTACCAATAACGGTACGAAGACCTGGCTTCTAACTTCAACTCAAGCGTCCGGGGAAGCAAAAAGAAAACTGTGTATCCGGTTGCAAATCGCACGATAAGGAAAGTTGAAGTTGCGTTCACTCAGCTAATCGGAACGGCCAAATCCATCAGACCAGCCAATCAGATTTCTGGATTTCACTTTAAGTTCGCACAATCAGACACACTGCAACAACTTCACAGCAAGCATGTGCATCGATACGGAGCTGCACAACTAGACTTCAAAGGGTACAATCGCAACAAGGATCCATGTTTGGTTAGAGCAGGACCTCCCACCATAGTCAGTCATTATATGTATCCATCTATGTCACACACCCATCATCTTTCCTATATCTTTCCACCAACCAATCAAATCAACGTAAACCATCATCAACCGGCGCCCGGGAAAAATCCTGGAGCACATCGTCACAGACATGCTGGACGTGCTTTACGCCAACACAGCCGAACCGCCAAGCTTCACCACGGAACTCGCCGAGCTCTGGGCCCAAAGGATCCATGCTCACTCGAGAGAATCAGGTTCTCCTTCGGCGTCTCGAGTCGGCTTTAGCCGACTCGACTCGCTTTTAGCATGATCTCGCTAAGGTCGTGCGCAAGCGTGTGAAATGGAATCACCACGTCCGAGCTGGGGACCTCCTTCCGCAATAGAGTTTGCGCGTTAGAGCCCCAGCTGAGGGAGTCGACTCGGCAGGCCAGCCGCCGATTCGACTCCTGTCAGCAGCTGGTCGACCATCTACGCCGGATGGTTGATCAGCGCGACAGGGACCTCAAGCGCATGTTAGAGATCCTGGCTGAGCAGGATGTGGCGTACTCGGCTCTTCAAGGGGTACATCAATCAAGTGCAGAAACTCACTGCTGTTATTTCGTCTGGTGGTGCGGATCGCGCATTGCGGTTCGCCAACCAGACGATTGATAACCAGCGCCGAGTCATCCAGCAGAAGAATGTCCTGTGGCACAATGGTCGGACCTCGGTGACTGAACCTGCTCTCGCTCTTGCTGCTGCCACCGGAATCGACGGTCCTGATTTTTTCACCGGATGGCCCTCAACGCTCGGTTGTATCGTCTCCTCGATACACGCTGGCCTGAGCTATCCCAGGTTCAGCCCGGGTGAAGTCCGTGTGATTACCCTACGAGTCGGCGGTCCCGTGGCACCGAACTCGGCTACAGTTTCATTGCCGCTGAGCTCGACAGCGCCGACTACCAACTCGTCGGCCGCTGGGTTGGCGCTGACCGCCGCTGACTTAAAAGTGCCATCGACGGAGCCCCTGAGAACTCGTTCCGCCGAGATCACCTGATTCCGGCGGCCCGGCCGTCAGTGTACTTCTCGGCGTCAAGTTCAGCTCCTTCCTCGGGGTCTTCTGCGTCGGCTGCGTCGGCTGTGAGCTCAGTGAGTTTGGCTTCCACCACGGTCGTGACTCCGGCGTCGGGGTAGACGGCTCAGCCGCCCCCTGCTGCCTCCGCGGGGTCGGTGAGTTCGGTCCAGCCATCGGTTCGGCGGACTTCGCTGCGACAGGCTCGGGCTTCTGCAGGATTGGCTTCCAACTCAGCGCGCAAGCCAGTAAGCAAGTCTACCGCTGGGTCGTCTCGTCAAGCGCCGCGTAATCCGGCGGCGTCTACGAGTTCACCTTCCGCTATTGCGTCTACTCCCTCGACCCCAGGGTTCACTCGCAGCCACCGCGCGTCGGCGTTGAATGCTCGCGCGATCAAAAGTTTGAAGCTTCAGGCTTTGGGGGCAAGCGACGCGGAGATCCTTGAGCGGTCATCTCGCGTTGGCTCGGCGGCTCGAGCAACATCGACGGCTTCGCCTCTCGTGGTCGACTCGCCGAGTCCTGCCGCAACTTCTCCGACCCAGATGCCGGTTGTGACTCCGGCCAATCAGCCCTCGTCGAGTTCGGATGCGTCGGCGGCAGAAGAGGAGATGACCCAGCGATCTCGCGGACTCAGCAAGAAGTCAATCGTCGAGAGCGATGAGTCGTCTGACTCGGTCGCCGAGGAGCTAGAGGAGAAACCGGCAGCTCTTCTGGCTCCTTCCCCAATCACGCCGGCTTTGTCGGCGGGTCAGAAGCGTCCGTCTTCGCCTCTGGCTCCGGCCTTGTCCTAGAAGGCGCGTAAAGTGTATCTGCCAAGTCATCAAGTCCACCAAGTCCAGTCAACAAGTAAGCGGGCAAGGCTCGTCCGGCTGCCAAGTCAAGCAAGGCGGCCAAGACGGCTAGGGCCGCGACCAAGTCCGGCAAAGTGGCCAAGCCGGCTACTCCAACTCGGCCGGCTTCGGGTCAGTTGGTGAGCACTTCGGGCACGGCTGCAGCGTCTGCGCCGATCTCAGCTGTGTCTTCTGGTCAAGTTTCTCCTCTGCAGTTGGCGCGACTTCACCCCCGGATGTGTTGCGCCTCCTCATTCTGACGCTCCGGACCGCGCTGCCCAAGCTGTCTACGACAACACACATGAAACATGAAACGAAACCTCGACGTATAGGCCTGGTGTGTGGTCATCACAGCACGCGGCGGCGGCATGCAGGGCGTGGTGGGCGAGTGCGACAGAACGTCAGCGGTCGCAGCTGTGGATGCAAGGTGAGGATGCCTCTCGTACGTGTGCGTGTGAATACCGGTGAAGATGTCTGGGAGAGTTGGAAAGTAGAGCATCGTAATAGCTATTGAGCATAACCACACATCATTTACCAGCCCGGCCGCTCATCCAATTTTGCGCCGAGCGTCACGAACAGAGGAGGTGCATGCACAACTGTGCTGGTGCTGAATCGTCCCTCGCCTTGCTTCGTGTCAAAATGCATTCCATCACACATGTAATTTACATGATGGAAAGCTCTTCGACAGCAAGATCTTTCTGAGCAAGATCTCCGCTGCATACCGCCTGCGCCTGGAAAAGTGGGATGAAGAGCTCCGAAGAGTCGTTTGTGACAGTCACTTTTGACTGTAGGGGGCTTGCGAATATCCATTCCCAGTGGTGACGGGTCTCGCGTGGAAGAATCGTGGTAAAAATGAAGTGACCGTGGCACTATCAAGTGAGTTGACTGGGTTATACGCAGCTGGTATGGTTGAAGATCGCCAGGGGCTACATCGGAACGGGGTTGAGAGACGACTGGCAGTCGGCTTCCGAACTTACTTTTCGATTGGCTCAGGGATACGCAAGCGGTGTTCTCGCGGAGCATTTGGACGGGACGGACGGACGTGGCAGCGACTTCGGAGGGCAGCCGACGAGCTGGACCGGACGAGTGTGTGGATAGGGAGACGCCCGAGTCTACTGACGGTCTTACGCAGAGCAGGTGCCCGAGGTGTAAGCTCGAGTAACTAGGTGACGACGCTACACATGCGCACGGAAAGCCGCAGTGGAGGCACTTCGGAGGAGCAGCCAATAGTAGGTTGGTAGAATCGATTAACAAAATAGGCAGTGCTACCAGCAGGGTACGCACTGACGCGGAGACATCGGTTGCCACCGTCTGCCATCCGGGCCATGACCGTTATTAGCACTGAGCGACCAACTTCGGCATGTAGAGGCTAAAGCCGCGTTGCAAGTTCATCTTCTCGGGCGTTACCTGGAAGTATTTTTTCTTCTTCTAATGATCTGCTTTACAGTATACAGTTTGTTTTGCACTGTAGAAATACATGCATGGTGAAATGGATCCTGATTCATGCCATCTTTCATGCCATGAAAGCTAGGACTTTCTTTAGTGCTTGCCTTTTCCGTGGCGCATTTTGAAGCAAAAGGTCCGACCTTCACCCATGGGGATTTTAAATATTTTCTTTGCGATGTTGTCCAGCACACTACGTGCAGTCAAAAATAAAAGCTCATTACCTCGCGACTTTTGTTTAAGTATCAATTACGGTATCAGCGGTTGTTTATAACAAATGGCGGTTGGCGTATACGAGAAGCGGCGAAGATTCGACGGTACTGTAAAGTGATTCAGGGCATCAAGCACATCAAGGATGATAGGTACTGTACTACATGTATTTTAATACAATTAATAGTAGCAGGCATCATACGCATGCAAAAGTGTCGATCGACGCCTAGAGAATTCGTTTAGAGCTATTAGAGCGATGTCGACACTATCTATCGACCGTGCAAGCTAACAGATGCACGTGAGAGTCCTGCCGCTGCGTGTTTAGACTGTCGTTCAAACGTGCTGAAGTGTCAACACTGTTGGCTCAACAGTGTACGTGTATGTACTGTACATGTATAGTACTTACATACGGTGTACTTAAAAATCAATTAATCAGAGAGCCGGAAGGATGCCATTCGGGATAGGCTTCCAGACGGATGTTTTGGCCTCTTGGTTCAGCAAACCGCATTAATGTACATAAGCATTATTGCATTTACCCAGGGGGAGCGGAGGGACGAACCGTCATACAATTAATACACCTCCAACTCGGTACCGGCATGATCACCAAAAAAGTTCTCCTCACTGGAGTAGTGGTGGTCCTGGCTGTCATCGGCGTAATTGTTGGCGTGATTGTAAGTCGCCAGTCAAGCAGTAGCCCCGCAAGCGAGTCATCCGGAGCCACTAGCTCTGGTTCTGGTTCCAGTGTGTCTAGCGGTACCAGTGACAGCTCCAGAAATGAATCATCCGGTGGAACAAGCAAGGTGCCCAAGAAAAAGAGTAACAACACAAGCTCAAATGCCAGTTTGATCACGTCTGACCCGACTTCTGGTTAGTATTTGCTTCGCTTGAATTGGCGGCCAGAGAGTCCATAACTAACTCTGTTATTTTGCTCCGGAAATCAGTGAAGTATTATCTGGCCGCTTTCGCAGTTGGTGACTGGGGCACGACCATTTACCAGGACTCATGCTGTACGCGCTCGGATACATATACCAATTTTGATATCGTCGCTGAGGATGTCGTAGCTAGTCTTATGAACACACAGGCTGGTGAAGCAGACATCAAGCCCAAGGCTATCCTTGGTCATGGTGACAACTTCTACTGGACGGGTATCAATAGCGAGAAAGGTCGTGATTCTCGTTTCACTACAACGTTTGAAAAGAAGTTTGACGGTGAGAGTCTGGCGGGAATTCCTTTTGTGAATGTGGTGGGCAACCACGACTACGGTGGTGGCAGCTTCATTTGCTCGGATGGAGATGACAATGCGAAGTGCAGCAGCGCAGACGAGATTGTAGAGGCCCTGGAGAACAAGTTCAAATGGCAGCAGGAGTACACAAGCCCCAACGATGATCGATGGGTGCTAAAGGACCACTTTTACATCCACTCCATTGAAGATGCTGACTCTGGTGTTAGCATCGACATCTTTAACATTGATTCCGGTGATGCCGACGTGCACGCTGCTCTTCAGGTATGCTGTCAGTGTTTTGCCTACTCCGAGGGGGACGACGAATCTTGCGATGGTGTTGCGCGTGGTCATGAATTTTGTGCTGGAGGTGACACGGACATGTACGACGCGTGCTTTGCAAAGTTTAAGGAGTGGAGTGATGACTCCCGCAAGCAGCTTGCTGAGAAAGCGGCATCGTCTACTGCGACGTGGAAGATTGTTAACAGCCATTACAGCCCGAGTGTTCACTACGACGAAAATGGCATGAAGGAGTGGTTTGACCTCCTGGAGGGATCCGGCATCCATGTGTGGGTGTACGGCCACACGCACGGCGAAAAACACGACTATTCGGAGTCGCTTGGTGTACATTTCGTTGAGAATGGTGCCGGTGGTGGTATCCAGAAGGAGTCGGCCAGTGGTCTCACCAAGTACGCTGCCGAGTATGTCAGCAACATTTGGACATACACTGGTGACGAGTACGGTTTCTTCTCACTTGAGGCCTCAGACGAGTGGCTGAAGATCCAATATCATACGGCTGATAAAAAGTGGTCGTTTGGCTCGAACATGGATGACACTACCGTCGGTGGTGTCCAAACAAAACACTGCTGGTATATTCCGGCTGACGGTACGGAAGGCAAAGAGTGCACATCGTAACCTGATCAGTTTTGTTGGTATACGGATACATGTAGTCCTTCGCTTTCTGCCCACAGGTTGCGAAGATGATGAAGCATTAGTCAAATCAAATGCAATTCCATTCGCGTTATTGCTCCGCTGTGAGCGACGGGAAACATAAATTTTCAATCAGTGAAAACAACTCAATATGCTTTTCTGATAGGATTGAGGGGAATTTCGTACTGGCCTACGCAACAAGTTTCTTAAAAAGTCAAGCAGCAGGCAACGCAAGTGCCTTCAACAGCTTTGCCAATCCACGTTCGTAGCAAAACCGTGAGAAGTATTTTAAGTAACCCTTAAGTTTTGAGAAAAAACAAAATTTTGATTTCGAGCAAAACAGATTTAGGCCAGAGCAAACTGGTGGTCAATAGCTCAAACTCCAACCGCAGCTCAAGCCCCGCTCCCAAGATGCCGTGCCAGCCGAAGCATGGGCTTCCAGCGTGCTCGAGAGTCATACCTTTAAATATTCACTTTATTCTTGTCATACCCCTCAGCTATTTTACTGGCGTTTTCCACTTCGTACAGACCTATGTTTCAATAAAGGAAACCAAGCAAGCTATTGTGGTCGCCGAGTATATTCTGTCGAATTGTATAACAATAGCCATGCAGCCAGAACTGGAACAAATGAACAGATTTCGTAGATTGACGATCGCGCTCTTGGCAGTGAATACGGTGTAGAAGTTC